>JANCIO010000107.1:0-104096 GCA_027604855.1 Psilocybe subaeruginosa
GACTCACTCATGTGGACCTTGCAGTGACTCCCTCAGCGTGCGATTTATTTTATCCTGCCTAAAATGTATAGTTTTAGTATTGTAAAGTAGCGCAGTGATAGTTGATTAAAACTTATATTTTCCGCGTCCTCGAGACGCTCTTATATACCTTTAGCTACTGTAACTGGAATATACTACAGTATTCTACCAATTACTATGTAAGTAAATAGCCTTTGAGGCTATGTAAGGCTATGCTAGAATATATGAGAACATTCCTAGATAAGGAAAGTTAGAGATGAGTCTCGAAGAGACTCTAATATTCTACAATAAATAATGTGGAATGTCCGAGCATTGTCAGGACGATTCCAACACTCCCCCTTGCTCGGACAGAACACCAATCTCGTAGGTTAAGTCTTGGTGGATAGCCCTAGGTAGACCTTTAGTAAATAAGTCTGCTAGGTTCTCGTGTGTATTAATATAAACGAGATTTAATGTTCCTTCCTTGACCAAATCACGTAGGAAATGAAGTGATATGTCAATATGTTTCGTTCGGGAATGAAATTCTGGGTGATGCGCGATCGAAACGGCTGCTTGATTGTCTGAGAAGATTGTTGAAGTTTTTGGCAGATCAATTTCAAGTTCTTTGAATAAAGATCTATGCCAAAGGACTTGTTTAGCAGCATGTGTAGCTGCTACATATTCCGCTTCGGCTGTAGATAATGCTACAGAGCTTTGTTTCTTCGAGCTCCAAGCTACAGCGCCTCCTGCAAGAGTAACTACATATCCACTAACGGATTTTCGGTCCTCTCCGCCTGCCCAATCGGCGTCGCAATATATACTTAATTCTGGAATTAATGAATCGTTTGACTCGCCGTAGGTGAGTCCATGAGTCCGGGTACCTTTAAGGTATCGAAATATTCGTTTAACGGCGGTCCAGTGCTTCTGCATTGGTTGCTGCGTAAATTGTGCAAGTTTCTGCACTGAATATGCAATATCTGGTCGTGTACCAATTGATAGGTACATTAAAGATCCTATGAGTGTTGCATAACTTGCTGAGGCTTTGGAATTTAATTCTTCGGACTCTTGAGGTTCGTTCTTCTCCTTTTGATCATAATCCAATTTAACATTTGGATCTAGAGGTGTGGAGACTGGATTACAGTCTTGCAATCCAAATTTCTTGAGTAGGGAATTGATGTATGCTGTCTGGAAGAGAGTAATCGAATTTTTATTTGGATTTTGGGTTATACCCATTCCTAGAAGCATGCTTGGTCGTCCCATAGCTTTGATTTCGAATTTTTCACCCAGTTCTTTTTCTACTAAGTCGTTCCGGGCGCTTGTGGTCGCCATAGATATAATATCATCGACCCAGACCAATAAAATTTCGAAATCTTTTCCTTCTCGTCGTAGATAGCAGCAGGAATCGGTTTTTAGCTGAATAAAACCGAGTTCTTTCATTGCAGAATTAAATTCTTTGTTCCAAACATTTCCTGCTTGCTTGAGTCCATAAAGCGAGCACTTAAGTCGACATACTCGCCCTGTACCATCGTTAAAACCGGGTGGTTGTTCCATATAAATTTCTTCTTCTAAATGACCATTTAGATAGGCTCCCTTCACGTCTAATTGACGAAGGTCCCATCCATTAATTGCTGCGAGCGCTAAACCTGTCCGTAAGGTTTCAAATCGCATTACAGGAGCAAAGGTTCCGTCATTGCTATAATCAGTGCCAGGTTTTTGAGAAAAACCTTGAGCAACTATTCTAGCTTTGAATTTGATAACCTTTCCGTGTTCGTTTCGCTTCTTTGTAAAGACCCATCTGCATCCTATCGGTTTTCGATTTTCCGGAATGTGAGCTTTCTCCCAAGTCTCCATTTTATGTATGACATCTAATTCCTCCCACATAGCACGTTCCCATTCGTTCTTTTCGGGACTAGTGAGTGCCTCTTCAACAGAATTAGGTATTTCGGGATCTAAATGAGCAGCTGCGAAGGAAAAATCCTCAGATTTGATTCCTAGCAATTTAAGGAATATTTCATCTGTAAGATGTCGAGCTAGATTGGCTCGTTCGCGTTGCTTCCCTTTTGACGATTCTGTTGATCTAAAAACATCGGGAGGAGGAGTAGGACTTGGTGTATATCGTAGTCTGTCGTGTGGAATGACTGATAATTGTTCCGGTTGATTAGATTGCAATGCAGGAATATTTTGTTGAGAAAACCGTGGTGCTGGAAGTCTTGCATTCGGATTATTGAGTTTCTTGTAATCTGTGGTTGTCCGTTCACGGAATCTATTTGTTCTCGAGACTTCTGGACTTTCCAGAATAATTTCTTCGGCTTCTTCTGGTATAATTTCGGGTTGGGGAATGGTTTGCGAGGCTGGAATATTTGCTAACTCCCCCTCAGTCTGCAAACCAGGAATTTCCGTGACTATTTTGAGCTCTTGAGGCTTGTCATTTTCATTGAAGGTAACATTCCGTGATGTTTTAATGTTTCTGTGCTTTGAATCATAATATCTGATAGACTTTGATCCATCATTAAAACCTACAAAGGTCATTTTATTTGCCCTTGGTTTTAATTTTGATAGATTTTCTGTCTCATCAAGCACCCAAACATCACATCCAAATTCCCGAAGGTGAGAAACATCTGGTTTCTTTTTAAACCAGGCTTCGTAAGGTGTTTTTCCCTTTAGAGCTCGTGTGGGGGCACGGTTCCGTAGGTAATTAGCATGTGCTACCGCTTCATCCCATAAAAATGAGGGTAGATCTTTGGCAATTAACATTGCTCTTGCTAATTCCAAGTGTGTGCGGTTAAATCTTTCAGCAACTCCATTTTGTGAGGGTGAATATGGTGCTGAAGTTTCTATTTCAATACCACATGAGGCTGCCCATTCTTTAGTTTTTGCATTGACAAGCTCTTTTCCATTGTCGAAACGCATCCATTTCGGGTAGCGCCCAATTTGGCGCTCAATTTTGATGGCATGTTCATTGATCCGATCAGCTGCCTCTGTTTTGTCCTTTAGAAATAGAACAGTACTGTATCGAGTACAGTCATCGGTGAAGGAAATATAATATTTGAAGCCTCCAATTGACTTCACTCCTGCAGGACCCCATACATCACTCATTATACGTTCTCCAGGAATTTCTGAGCGGTTCTCAGCTTCACTCGGAAAAGGTTTGTGGGTTTGCTTAGCTTGAATACAAGCTTCACACGTTTGTGATGGGATCGACGATTGATCCACGGCCATGCCGTTTACCATTTTCTCGTGATCCAATTTTTCGAGTGATGAAATGGCAATGTGTCCATATTTCCGGTGCCATTGATCCCATGTTGGTTTCTGCACAGCTGCATAATCGGTGCGTTCTTGCCCAAGTAATTGTGCTCGGCATTCGAGTGGATAGAGCCCATTGCTCTTCTTTCCTATTCCAATTATGCGATCATTTTTGTCTCGTAAAGTGCATTTTCCACCTTTGAATTGTACCCATCCGCCGCTATCTTCAAGTCGGCTAAGGGACAATAAGCAATTATCTGCATCCGGAACGTGTAGCACATTGCGTAATTGATGTTGGAGAATATTTCCATTTATGGAGAAATTGACTAATACAGTTCCGCGACCTTTCGCAATTGCAGGGTTCGGTCCAATTCCACGGATTGTGGAATTTGTCAATGGGTGGTAGTCGGAAAAGGCTTCTCGTATGGTACAAATATGTGATGTAGTGCCAGAGTCCAATAACCAATCGTATTTTGAATTTTTGTGTGAATTTGTGCTGTAGGATGACATGTACGAGGCATCATTTAATGAATTATTAACCTCGTCTCGCGCCTGATGTGCTCGTCCTGCTCGATTTGGTCCTCTCCGGCCTTTCGGTCCTTGGCCTTCCCGGCCTCCCCCTTTGGCCCAACATTCCATTGAAATGTGGCCTTTCTTGTGACAGTTATAACACTCTTTATCAGAGTTATCTCTCTTGCTGCCCTTCGCATTTTTGGATTTCGCTTGTAGAGAGGTCCCTCCAATTGAGTCTCCTCTCCCCTTCCGTCGCCTATCTTCTTCCAATAAAATAGCGACTAATTCTTGTGACTTCAGATCCGGCTTGTTGCCGCTTGATCCGAGGTATGCCGAGGTATAATTATCCCATGATTCCGGTAATGATGTAATCAGAATCATAACAAAATCTTCGTCCAAGATTTTGCTTCCCATTACGTGCAATTCTTGCTGTAATTGCCGTAGCTTTGATATGTGCTCTGCCATGTCGAATCCTTCCTCCGCCGTTGCCCTAAATAGAGCTCGCCGAGTGGCCAACACCCCTAGTCGGCCCTTGGATTCCTTGACCGTGGTAAGCTGGTCCCACATTTCCCGCGCTGTATCTGCACCTATAATGTGCACCATCTCGGCATCACTGATTGCAAGCTCAATCTGGCATCGAGCTTTTGCATCACCATCTAACCATTTCTTTATTGTCTCTTTCTCTCCTGCTTCAGGGTTATCTGCTTCCTTTGGTTTTGGGGGTGCAGCATCCGGAGCAATATATTTCTCGAGGTCGAGATCCCTGAATACCGCAAGCATTCGGCGCTTCCACGGCATCCAATTATGAGCTTTCAATAGCTCCATTCGGTAATTTCCGCTTGTATGTTCGTCAGACATGGTGGCAATGTGATGTAACCGTAGATATTTTTAGTTCGTTCCGTGGGCTAATAATAACGAGTTTGAAGTCGAAATCAGAGTGTCGGCTCGGGGCCCATAACCTATTGTAAAGTAGCGCAGTGATAGTTGATTAAAACTTATATTTTCCGCGTCCTCGAGACGCTCTTATATACCTTTAGCTACTGTAACTGGAATATACTACAGTATTCTACCAATTACTATGTAAGTAAATAGCCTTTGAGGCTATGTAAGGCTATGCTAGAATATATGAGAACATTCCTAGATAAGGAAAGTTAGAGATGAGTCTCGAAGAGACTCTAATATTCTACAATAAATAATGTGGAATGTCCGAGCATTGTCAGGACGATTCCAACATTTAGAAATTATTTTATATTACCTAAAACATAATATCAATGTTGAATGTTATCTTTCATTTAAAAACTCGACAAACACAACAAAAACACTTGGTTTGTGTTACATTCATGTCTCTCAAAAATATCTTGTTTTTTATCTGCACAATTTCTTCCACAAAGGAAATATTTCCTGAAATGGTTTTGAAATTTATAAATCTTACGCAAACTCTTCAATTTTAACTCAAACAAATGCTTTAAAAAGGGAACTTTTTTTAGCAGATTTTCTGTATTAAGAAATATTGAGTTCGAAATGAATTTTATATATCGTAAAAGCAGGCAAAAAATGCAAACACGTTTAATAAATTTTCTGAATCATTTTTCGTTGACATAAATAACCCTGTGCCAGCAGTGTATACGGTGTGCGTAGGCGATAAGTTGACAATGACAGTCGAAGGCCGGCAAAGAAAAATTGATGGTGAATGGTCGGGCTGCTGCGGCTGATGCCGGTCATTTTTTAGGCGCCAACTAAAGAAAAAATTGTAAAGTGAATAAATTGAGCGTCAAATTGGAAACAACAGCGTACAGAAAAGAATAGATTATAGTAGACTACAATATTATAGGCACACGTGGGCTCAATTAATTCAAGTGTGAAATGAAATAAAGTGAAAAAAAAAAAAAACAATAAAGGAATGAACTTGAAAATCGCCATCGGTATGCAGACCAGAATGATAGAGACAATTTGTCAGTGCGCCCCGCAGCCTGGTGCAGCAGTAGAACGTGGCTGTTCCTTTGTGGAGCCAGCAATACAAGCCGGCAGTGCACCTGTCTCCACGTTGAAACAGAGATAGGTTTCAACAGGTAATGATCTGCCGAACAAAGTTGAAAGAGCCCTGAAAGCTCTTTAGGTTGTGGATTTCCAGCGAGTATCACTGGGCCTCCATCACTGTGGTACGTCTCGTTGGCTGAGTCCGACTCGATATTAAAACATACTGCAGAGCAGAATAAGTCAGCATAGTGTTTGAATGATTAAGATGTGCGGACCTTACGCTGATACCTCTTCCTCGTCCTCACTCAAGTCCGCTAACAACTTATCCATGTCGTTCTCAAATTCTCTCAAAGTTTCGCTGGTGAAGAACTGGTCTAAGAAGCCACTAGGACTGGAAGATGGTTCGTCGTATATATCAGAATCGTCTTCAGGGAGGGCGAAGGCGATCTGTTTTGACCTAATGACAACCAATGTGTCCGAAAGCTGAGAAGACAATCAGCAATTGTTCAGAAAAGCCGCCATGTCTTAGAGCGTACCTTGAGTGATACTAGCTCTAGTGGAGCTCTTTCGCCGATATTTTCTTCTTCTTGATCCCAGTCGCCATCTCTCAAATAGTAAATCGAGTCAATTGGTCCGCAGTTCCAGGAATACTCCCATGCATCATGTGAGGGCGATTCAATAAAACTGATAACCTCCTCCCAAGCATACGGTGACCTCTTGTAAGCCATGTAGGCCGCTGCTGACTGAAGCGGAAATTAATCTAATGTCTGTAAATAAGTTCAAGAAACACACTGACGAGATGGAACGGGTCCTCAGAGCTTTCGTCCTCAAATCCAGGGACTTCCACATCCTTAAGAAATTCATCAAATTCTCTCGAGACTTCGGACCCAAAGTATTCGTCGAGGATGGCCGAAAGGCTGACGGAAAGCTCGGCGGGGATCACAGGGCAATCCTCGATGTTCTCCACGGTGTAAGTCGGCTGGACATTTCTGTCGACAATGACGGCTTGCTTTGAACCATTTCAGTTTTTCGTTTAAGCAATATCGTACGGAATCGTACAATAGGGGATCTGGGGAGCCGGACAATGGGAAATTTGTCGGTACAATAGATGGAGTCATCCAGTGGAGCTAACTCGACAGGGTCATCGACACTGACTGCTTGCTACAGACATCGTTAGCTAATTGTTGTTTGGAAAGAAATGGAGATTAACATACATCTGTGAACTGGGAGAGAAACGCGCTAGAGTGCTCTATACATGCCATTTGATCAGATTTGCCGACAATGTCAAATTCAAGCTAATAGATAGTAGTATCAGTGAATCATTTATGTTATAAAGAAAGCGCTAAAATGGTACAGTCGAAGAGCTGAATTGGCTATAATCGTCGCCCTCAAGTATGACTGGGACCTCATCGGCGACGACAGAGGCAAAGGAGGACTGATCCTTGGACGACCGCCTATGTCCGCGTCCCCTGGCCTTCAAATCTTCGACAAAGTCTGCAAAGTTGCAGACGTCCTCCATACCAAATTTCGCTTGCGCAGCTTCTTCAATGGGTCCTACACTTTGATTGATAACCGAGCTGACCTGCGTGCAAGTTGACTCTCCATCGCACGTCGTTGCAGATATAACAGAGGAAACAGGAACGGACTCCAGAAATGGGTTGTCGACATTGATTTCCAGTACCCTAAATCCCAGATAAGAGATCAATTCACGGGCTCCGTAAAGACCCTCATAGTCAGGCTTCAGTTGGACGTCGTCATCGTCATCGACAACTGTGCTGCTATCAGGCTCTTCTTCGGGGCTCGGGGATCTAGAGACCTTAGGATTGGATGTGTGACGCTAGGGAAAGTAACAGTAAGATACTAGTCCACGTCATGAAGAGGGAGCAAACAGACAATTGCTTCTTTTGGCTCCGGGTATGGCCTGAAGATAAATGGGGAAGAAAGAAATATGGTAACCCAGATGAATGCGCTTCCAAAATATTGATGCAAGTATCGCTTTGCTTGGGTGGAGAGGCTGACGGGCTCTGGTCTGATCGACGTGTCAGAGACGACATGAAAATCCGTGGAGAGGATTCCTTTAATAGGATTATTCTGTGTGTTTCCGGGGTAGGGCATGATTCAGATACAAATGATAGAAAGGATCGAATGAAGTACTTGGTTTCGTTCAATTAAAGAGGAATGACCTCAAGACGCGCCTTTTATATAATCTTCATTCCAGCCTCCGGTACGATTTAAAAGTGGAAATTCAGACGAGACTGGGGCTATGCCGGGACTGGTAGGCAAAGTAATAATACGTCCTTGTTCGACTCCGATAGTCCTGAAGAGGAAATAGCTACCTAATTAGCATTTTGTGCGGCTTTTACTGTTTCCACCAACATGCTTACAGTGAATTTTAGGCAAGACTTTCGGTCTTGTACTGATCATTGCTGCACACTTCCAACTAAAATTTCATGCTCGTCCTGCGTCTCACACTCCTGAGCCATGAGGCCATAGTTCGCCCATCAAAACTCACAGGCTGTCATATTCCTACAGCCAAATGACGATAAGAACTTCCTTAGGCTATGGGCAATTGCTACACCTCTCCATCAAGATGGTTACACCTCTTAAGGCCACAGTAAATTGTGATATGGGAGAGGTGAGCTCCAAATATACTTTCGGCAATGAGTCGACTTAAGTCTCTTCTCGTCAGGGCTTTTCTCTGTACAAGATCGTACGATAATGAATGCGACATTGCCGTGATCATTTAGCTGAACGGAGCATTACTATTAGGGAGACGATGAAGGATTGATGAGCCACATCCATCTAGCCAATATTGCTTGTGGGTTTCATGCGTCGTAAGTCTGATAGCTTCGCCTTGAAAAGGTGACCGCTAAAGTCAGTGAAGCGATTTTTCTGTCATGAACACCACTGTTGCACTTGCCAAGAAACATGGCGTAGCCGTTGGAGCCCATCCATCACTCCCTGATCTACAAGGTTTTGGAAGACGAGAGATGGCAGTTGAACCAGTAAGTAAGACTAGGGTTCTGTAAGATTTTATTGAGCGGTGACTTCGTTCACAGGATGAATTGAGATCTTGCTTCATATATCAAGTGGGAGCACTCTGTGGCTTCTTGAAACACCATAGTCTTCCTCTAAATCATGCAAGCCACATTTATATCCAGAGGTCTCATGTACCTGACTTTGTTGTCAGATTAAACCTCATGGTGCTGTATATGGCCAGACCTCAAGGTCGCTTCCCTTAGCTCGTGCCGTCGTGGAGGTCGCAAAGATCTTTAGCACACCGAATGAACAGGTGTCATTTGTGGGAATCGCGGGTTCTGCTCATCAGATTGCTGCAGAGGAAATGGGTATCAGATTTATACCTGGTATGCCTAATTTCCTTTTTCTTTCTTTCTTACACATCACTGAAATTCTTCAAGAATGGTTTGCCGACATGGATTACAGCGCAGAAGGCAAATTATTGATTACGAAGTACGTGTTCTGCTGTTGTTCGAATTCGTAATCATAATATGAACTTTGGCAGGAAACACGATCCAGTACCACTGGATGTCGTTCGCGAGAGGGTATAAACTAACATAAAACCGTCTAGTATATGTGTCTTATTTTAATATGAATGTACAGGTCTCGACACTTCTCACCAAGAAGCAAATAACGACGCTGGGCGGTGGATTCATTCCATTAGGTGATAACGTCGATGAAGTCACCATATGCTGCCATTCAGATACACCTGTTGAGTCTCAAATTCTTTTCTCGAAGGTACCGATTTTAACCAAATTCTGACGCCGTGAATTCACCAGGGCGCTGTCGCAATTGCAGAACTTGTGAAATCTCTCGTAGACGAGAATAATCGCTCTGCCAGCTATGTATGAGCATAAATAGTATATATGTAGATATCATATGCGAATGCACTTTCAAGTGTAGTTATTGCCCAAGGAAAGAATGAAATAGAACTCAAAGCAGACTCAGGGGTAATTTACATCACCCATGACCGGCTTTGTGGGAGCCGTGACAGTGCTGGAAAATCCCGGACAAACCGGAACGCTCTTTGTCCCAAACCCACATCACCTTCGTCAGGTGGTATATTAAACCAATGTGCTCCCTTTCATATGTTCCAAAATACTCTCACTGGGGCCATGTTTGGAATATCTTATCATTGACTTGAACCCACCCCATAACAGGGTCTTCAAAGCTTATCTTAATTGCAGGCCCCAACCAGCAAACAGTGACTATGGGGATTTATAACAACCACAAGCTGCTCATCGCAAACAGAGGAGAAATTGCGGTACGTATCTTACGGACAGCGAAGCGGATTGGACTGCAGACGGTAGCCGTATACACACCCTCTGATGCACTCTCACCTCATGTTTTGCAAGCGAATGAATCTGTGCCCCTCGAACTTCCCGAGTCGACGAGTACCACCTCTTCTGAAGCTGCGGCTTATCTCTCTATTTCGACCATAATTAGCATCTGCAAAACACATTCGGTAACACTTGTTCATCCAGGCTATGGGTTTTTATCCGAGAATGCGGATTTTGCAGCTCAAGTCGTCGAAAATGGCATGGTATGGCTGGGACCAAGGCATGAAGTCATTCGTTGGATGGGCATGAAGCATGAAGCACGGAAGATTGCTCAAGAAGCTGGTATAAGGGTTGTTCCTGGGTCAGATGGACTAGTCGCGTCGGAGCAGGAGGCTTTGGAGGCTGCTTCTCGATGTGGATTTCCTGTACTGCTTAAAGCTACCGCTGGAGGAGGAGGAATGGGAATGGTTGTCTGTCACGATGGAGAGAGCTTGGTGAAGAATTTTCGAGTCACGGAAGGACGTGCGCAGGTCAGTCAGCGTAGGCTTGTCCGACTTTAAAATGAAACATTCGTTTTCAGGCGTTATTTCATAATAATGGCATTTATTTGGAACGATATTACGAAGCTGCTCGTCATATTGAAATTCAGGTTAGTAATGCCTCTTGGAGAATGAATTAGGTGGTCTCATCCTTTACGATGGGACAGATATTCGGAAATGGGCAAGGCAGTGTCATACACCTACGAGAACGAGAATGTAGCGTACAGAGGAGACATCAGAAAGTTATCGAAGAAAGCCCAAGTCCTTTCTGCGTGTCCCATCCAGGTGTGTCTCTCATCTGGCCATTTAGTAACTTTGAAGCAACCATTTAATCTGATCATAGGTCTCCGTGAACGAATGTGTGATGTGGCCGCGAGTTTGGCGCAGGCTATTAAATATAATTCTGCGGGTAAGTAACCTCGGTTGATTAAAGCCCACTCTTTTTCGAATTTCATTAGGTACTATTGAGTTTCTCGTTGACGAGGAGACAGCCAACTTCTACTTTTTGGAGATGAACACAAGAATCCAGGTGACAAGGTCGTTGCTTCCCCAGTTTCGGGTACAGTTAACCGATTTTTACACAGGTCGAGCACCCGGTTACAGAGCAAATACATCCTGGTTTAGACCTCGTCGAGCTTATGATTAAGCAAGGCCTTGAGGAGCTGTCGCCCAATAAAGGGCTACTGTCTACATCACCTGAGATGGCGCAAGCCACATACGATCAGCTTCACGAGCAAGGCTTACGTCAAGGTTACGCCCATTCCATTGAAGGTCGCATCTACGCCGAAAATCCATATGATGGTTTTATACCCTCTCCTGGTCTCCTTCAGCACGTGTCTACAGATATTGCGGGCCATGATTGGCTGCGAATTGATAGCTGGGTGAGCTATATATTGCTGTAATGTCGCGCGTGCCGTTAATCATGGCCCTCCATGCAGGTCGAGACTGGGATGACAATTACACCTCACTTCGACCCACTTCTGGCCAAAGTTATAGTTTCTGGAGCGTCGCGAGAAGAGGCTTTATCACGTTTCTTGATGGCATTGGGCGAAGTAAAAATATTGGGGCCTCCTAATAACATCGGTTACCTTGCTTCTATAGCAGAGAATGAGCAATTTCGTGCTGGATTGGTAACCACAAGATTCCTGGAAACCTTCAAAGTACACCCTCGGTGCGCATATTAGTCTTCTTACCATTCCGACTTATTCTCATTTTCTCTGTATGATAGTGCGTTTAAAGTATTATCATCTGGTATTGACACGACAATTCAAGACCTTCCGGGGAGACGTCTGAAGTTGGGGATACCTGTAAGCGGCCCCATGGATAGCCTTGCCTTTGCAACCGCGAATATCCTCGTTGGTAACCCAAAGACTACCGAAGGCCTGGAGATCGTTGTTGTCCCAGGTGTCAAAGCTTCATTCTACTTTTTTGTGCAGACCGTCTTGGCTGTAACTGGGAAGGACGTGACTATTACCGTCAACAATGAGCGACGCCTCATGTGGTCGAAGATCATAGTTCCGCCGTTTTCCACTGTTGATATAGAAGCAAAGCCGACTAGCGTTACAGCAGGGTTTCGAGTTTATGTGTGTATTAGAGGTGGTTTTCCTGACGTGCCTCCGTATCTGGGATCCAAATCGACCTCTATGGGACTCGGTGGTTATCAAGTTAGTGGATATACACCACAAATCCCCCATTTATCTGATGTTTAATATCTCTAGGGTCGTTCGCTTATTAAAGGAGACCTGATTTCTATAGAAAATTGTTCATCAGCCTCCGATGAGGAGAACGCGCCCCGCATTCCAGCACTTTTGACCCCTTCGTATCCCTCCCACTGGGTCATATATGTTCTGCCAGGTCCGCATGGAGACGATGAATTCATTACAGCAGATGGTATCCAACGGTTTTACTCCACTCACTGGCGAATTAGCCCATCGAGTAACAGACTCGGTATACGACTTGATGCGCCTACGTCCACTAAAAAAATTGAATGGGCAAGGGACAGCGGTGGGGAGGGGGGATCGCATCCTAGCAACATCCTCGATAACGGGTACGCACCAGGGACCATAAATATTAATGGTGACACCCCAGTAATTCTTACAAACGAGGGCCCTGATATGGGGGGATACCTGTGCATATGTACTGTCGCGACAGCAGAGATGTGGGTTCTTGTACTGTATATTCAATCATTTTATCGACTAACAAAGTGTAGGTGGAAACTAGGCCAACTTGCTCCGGGGAGCACAGTACAATTTCGAAGAATATCATGGATAGCCGCGCTTCAACGCTTGGTCTTGAATTCTCAGTGGTTAGAAACTATCGAAGGCGTTGTTTCTCGTACCACAGAGGAATCCGCAACTGTCAATTTCAATTTATTGAACACGGAGACCAAGGATATGGCATTCCTCGGAGTCCTTCATGAGCAGAAGGGTCACGAAGACTATCCGAGTCGTCTACGAATAACCTTTCGACAGGTAAGGGTTTGGCCGTGTGCCACTATAAGTGCGGGAGGTCTGATTTGTGTTTTAAATAGGCAGGAGATTCAGCCATTCTTGTGGAGTTCGGAGAGATGCACTTGGACATCTTCATTCGAGCGAGGATCCACGCGTTTCAGGGTATCGTCAGTGAAAAAAATGTACTTGGAGTCCTGTCCGTTTGTCCGTGTATACGTTCAATTCTGGTAGGATGTCCGATATTAATTGGTGGCTGTAAAGCTGACATCATAAATGTGAAAGTTCCACTATGATCCAGATGTCATAAGCCAACATGCATTCCTGTGCATCTTAGTCGAATCCGCTGCTCTGATCCCGGACAATATGGATGAGATGACATTTTCAGGACGAAGAATTACCTTTCCGATTGTTCTTGACGACAGATGGAGCAAAGAGGCCATTCAGCGGTACATGTCGACAGCCCGTGATAAAGCTGTATATCTTCCTAGCAATGTTGAGTACTTGGCTAATAACAATGGGCTTGCAAACGCAAAAGAAGCTTTGCAAAAGCTGATTGCATCGGACTGGGTAGGTCCTTTTTTTTTTCTAACTACTAAGGTCCCGATGATACTAATCATCTCCTTGAAAGCTTGTCTTGGGCGTCGGTTTCTATCTTGCTTGTCCATTTCTTATACCAGTGAGTCATTGTTATATTAGAAAAGTTTAATGAACGTCATTCTGTACCCCATATTCGGAAGATTGATCCCCGTTGTCGTCTAATCGGCCAGAAAATGAATCCTTCACGCACTTTCACCCCTCGGGTGCGTTTTTGAATAGCTAGGGTCTAGTTATTCGTCGCTAATTTTTGCTCAGGGTGCGATTGGTATTGCGGGCCCCGTAGCAGCGATATACCCCATCGAATCTCCCGGAGGGTACCAACTGTATGGACGAACTCTCCCAACGTGGCAAACCTGGGGAAAGGGTCATGACTTCCGCGCCGATAAGCCTTGGCTATTGGAAGCGTTTGATCAGGTAACACCTCCGTTCACAACTTCTCATTCCTTCCATTTCTTATCATGGTTGCAGATTACTTTTAAACCTGTTAGCGAGGATGAGTATGTGAAGGTATGGATAGTAGATCTTTTAAATCTGTTTTTTCTAACAAATTTAAGATTGAAAAAGAGTTTGATGCTGGCCAATACGTCTTTCAGGTATTCCAAAGCATCATCTCCGAGAATCTCCATTTTTGACCGAGTATGACCGTGATAGATCGAATCAGCACAGTTCTCTGTGAGGAACCACGCTCAATTTCTTCAATCAATTGGCAAAGAACTTCAAATATTTTCCACCCGTCAAGCAGAAGCAAGCAAGCGAGAGGAGTTGAGGTAACCTGAAGTGTATTTGATGCCGGTCAAAGTATGCTGATGCCAAGTGTGTTACAGAGAGCGGGTGCTACTCCGAGAATGGGAAGAGACAAAGACCCTCTTGAATGCGGATAACAACGGAAAAGAGTCTATCTACAATGGTATGTGATGAGGACACCGGGTCATTCAACGAGTTAACTGGAAGAATCCTAGACACCGGAAACGGAGTCCGGATCACTGCCCCCCTATTCGCCAATATATGGAAGCTCAGGTGTAGTGCGAACGATATTATCGAGTCTGAGTCTCAGGTTCTTGTTGTTCTTGAGGCGATGAAGACGGAGATCCCTGTCTGTGCTGGTGAAGGAAACAAAGGCAAAAGCATCATTGGGTTTGGAAAGGGTGTTCAGGAGGGACACTCTGTGTGCCCTGGAGATACTTTAATTATTTTAGGATGAGACATGTTCCGTTATCTACGAACTGCCGTCATGTACCCCAGTCTTGAATGGCTTGTATGGCACAGGCTTCGACCAACCTAGATTCTAATATTTGAAACCGAATAATAACCTCGCTGGTTGTTACGGCAAAAGCTTCTAGGTTCATCATTCACACAGTATGTCTCTAATATGTCTAGTCGGTAAAACAAAGTAGAATGTTGTTGAATCTCACAGTCAGAAGGGTGATACAGCAGCCCATTGTCTGTGGTAGAATGGGATATACGACACACAAAGAATGTCCCACACTGTACTCTATCTCATTATATGCTAGCGTTTCGTACCATTGTAGCACATCATCTCCCACAAGCTTGGGGCCTTTAAAGGCATGTCAACAATTACTATATCGAAAGAAAGTGTACGGCATCGAATTGCAGGATGTTACTTGAAAATCGTATCGAACAAATCGAGTCACATTACTAGGAAGAACACGCAGACAGCCCTGGAGCGATCCCTGTGTGTGTAAAACACCTTCCCCAGGGCTGAAAACTCGGGGAAGAGTAGCTGGAGGTTAATCACCTATTGGGGTCGATTTAAAAGTCTACGAGCAGCAGCAAGTCGAACACTTGCACTTTCTCGCTTCCACCTTTTCTACACTCCATTCAATTTCTATTATAGATAACTTCTGTCCTTGCCTTTACTTCCTAATCCATAATGTTGTTAACTCTGATCACCCCGTATAAATTATTAGATGAAACGAAACTTGTATTCAAAGCGGGTCGATATGTACATGTTGATACACAATTACTAATCTATCACCGAAACGAACCTTTGGCATACCAGAAATAAGGGAACGGAAAATACATCGCGTAGTAAGTAAACGATACTACAGATGTAATAACTAGGCTGAGAACTCGAATACTGTCCATCAAAATCATGTCGCGAGAATGTCTGGTAGCGAATGCAGGTACAAAGGATTGTAGGTATGAGGGAATGACGACATTATGAAGAAACGACCAGGCTGGATAAAGGAGTAATAATAAGTATATGTATACATAATTGGGGGGAATGGTATATCTTGTCAGAGTTCTGTAAGAGATAACATTTTTTCAGATCTAGAACGATGAAAGTAAAAAACCAACTCACCGTGAAAAACAAAAGAAAGCCTAGAAGCCCATGAGCGAAAATAGAAACGGATCACATCATTAACCCAAGTCCAGTGAGGAGAAGTGTCAACCACATCACGGAGATAGCGACATGCCCGCTCCTCATGGCCGAGTTGTGCACCTTAGAACCACCTGTTACCCACTCCCTATATCCAGCATGCAGCTGGACGACAAACGCTTGGGCTTCCGGGCTCTCCTTCCCTTGCTCACCGAAAGAATGCGGGTTTACGACGGGTGTCAGCCACCCATCCGTCGTCAGATGCGCGTAGCCATCCAGCGAGGTGCTCGAGTTGGACGATGCAGGCTGGGAGGTATTGGTGCTGAACAAGGTTGCGCGCGTGCGGTCAGCGTCGGCGATGTGTGAGGCATCTTTTGTCACCAGTGCGGCTCGATAGACTGTGCTGGCGAGTAAAGCTGTACAGGCGGCGTCGTAAAAGTTGCCAGAGGCAGTGGCTGGTTGATCAGGATAGTTGGTGAATATGTTGGTATTGTCCTATCAATGATCATGAGAAAGGTCTCTGAGTAAAAGTATGACGTCAAACGATATACTCACAAGGTGGGGGTATATAGCATCATGGATCTCCTTGATCCAGGTCGAAAGGTCCTTTTGTTCGTTTTTGAATGTATTGGCATATTCTGATCGTTTCATGGTGGCAAATACGCGGAGCATCCCCGCTGCCGCCCACCCGTTACCTTTACGGTGACCGGTTAGGAAATTGTGGTACATCAACATCAGATTAGTGAGTAGTCTCACCTGTACACCAGAATCCTGGGTCATTAAAGTCGGCGCCTAATAAAACGTGTTTCCACATCCCTGTCGAATCGTCGCGTAGGTGGCCTCTGTACAGTTTAATTTGATTGTACGCCTCCGCAATAAGCGTGCGGTTTCGATTCAGCACCCCATAGTACGCAAGGAAAGGCGGAGCCATATAGATAAAGTCGCTCCTGCATCGTTAAATACAAAGCAGACCGAAATGAGCGACGAATGATGGGGGGATCAAGACAAGACGCACCAAAGCTGTACTTCCGATACTCGATGCGATATGGCGCCATCGGACGTTCTGGGAACATCATTTAGCAGGAAGTCTAGTTGATCCTTCGCTGCACCCGCATAATCTAGTTTTCCGTTATCCTGATTCGTCCATTCTGCCAGCAAGACTGCTACTCCTATCGAAGCGGGATCCCCAGCACTTCCGTCAGGTAGAAAAGCCTGAGGACCTGAGGTATTGTTGTTGGCGGTCGAACGGTTCGCAACGACCTGATGGGCAATAGCAAAGAATGGATCGATTCCATGGGTAGAAGCGAGTGAAGATGGAATGGTCTTTGGGGGGGGAAGAGACGATGATGAGAAGACGGCATATTCTGTCGCGTTGAGCTCGAGGATAGTTTGCGCACGAGTACCGAGCTCCCAACTATTGTGCCGTTCAATGTTATAAGGTACGTCGTGAAACATGTACGTCAATTACGCACCTTAGCAGTGCCGAGTCTGCCAACCGAGCACTAACGACGTCAATTTGTCCATCTGTAAGGTTCTGAGCTCCCGCGAACGTTGCTAACAGGGCAAGACCCCATGCCAGCCTCGCTTTAGGACCGGGGAAGTGGGAGGGCGCCAGAGGGCTCATAAATGGGAATTAAAGGGCACAGTCCTCTTCTATAACCCTTCAATGGGGTTTTGAATGTTCTACGTGTCTGCACAGATAATAAAAGATGTGGTGGAGCTTGGAGGGGTGTAATTGAATATCTGAAAATGATGAGAAGGTCTAAACTTGTCGCGTAGATTGGAATGGGGGTAGTAACTCGAGAAAAGTGGTTTGGAATAGAAAGTTGGGATTAAATATCGAAGTGCATCGACACTGTTAATAGCAAAGAGCCATGGAGAATTCCAAGGTAGTGACATGCCTCAGAGAATTTCAAACATTACCGCCTGCAATCAGCGAGCCGTCTCACCCGGCAGCGTCAACTCGTGCCTCGCGGTAGATCACGTCCTCGTGGGATAAAGATATAAATTCGGATCATTTACTCAAGACGGCCAGGAACCTCCTATCCCCATATGATATCATGCTGGAGACGGAATTGAACAGGTTAGCCTATTTCTGTAGCTTCAGTGGTGCAATGAAGTATAAATACTTGAATGCTACAGAAGCGGTTAACAGCTCATATGCAAGGCCAGAAATCGTTCAAAGTGTTGAGAATACTTACGAAAGAAGTTTACTTGACTATTTGAATGAGATCTATAGAGAAACAACATTCGAGTATAAAAGAGATGATGCATGGAAAGACAATGGCTGAATGCGAGGCAAGAGAAAGAGAAAGAAACAAAACGTGCTCATGCCATGAAGTCAAGAATGGCTATAACTGTGACATTGAAACGCAATGACTTCGCTTATAGGGCATGGTGATTGCGTATTTGACGATACTACACTTCGTCTTTCTGACTGATATATTAAGCGCTACATGACAGCTTGGGGCTATCCGAGGTTATTGACCATAGAAGTGAACTGCAATCATTCGGACACATTGGACCGGTCTGGGTAAATATATGTGAGCGAGAAACCCGACACAGTTCACTTCAAAGATATTTCCTATTTTATGTGAACCCGCATCGGTTGAGCAAAAGCTCGAATCTGGAGAGTAAAGTCGCAATTTATCCACAGTATCGACGGTGTCCGCGGTGAAATTATGGGAAACGAGGCAAGCCTTTAATTTAGGATTCTCGTGACCATAAATCGCACCCTCAGGTGTATCAAGAGGGTAAGAAGAGATAAATCCATACATGTGGCATCAGTAGAGGGTCCCACGGGTCTCTCGGGCAGACGATTGCAAGTACGTTTCTCACGGGAATGTCGCTTCCTACATCATTCCCCTTATGACCAGAGTTGGTGAAAACACGATGTATTGAATACATACATACTGAAAAAAAAAGGGAGGAATTTACCGCAGCGATGCGGTTCCAGACGGACACTGCTTATATTTCACATCTCGAATGCGGTATCCACAACGGAGTTTCCAATGATCCCAGCCTGACAGTATTATTAGCTCTTGGATATAGTTGAACCTGCCATAACCTATACCCATGATAACCCATATGGTTTGAGTCCAACTTAGTCTGCGGGGTAATGCAACCCATAATTCATGAACCTGTGATAATCAGTAACCCATCCGTCTTCGCAAGAAAACCCGTAGTTTTGGGCTCAAGGTGGACTTCAATTTATGACCTTTCCTGCTCCATTTCGTGATGATGTTTCTGATGTTAGAAGTTTAGGGCACAAATTTCCTTGCCCGTAAATGAAGAATATCAGCACCATGTCGACGTAGTGCGCCACAATTTCTTAAACAGCAACTTGATCGAAGCATTCCGGTCACCATAATGATATCAATACCAGCAATTTTCAGATCGACGTAACCTACTTATCTATTGCATATACGAATAGCATAGCGCCAGCAGTCTTCCTAGAACCATCTCGTT
This sequence comes from Psilocybe subaeruginosa, assembly GCA_027604855.1. Lineage (NCBI taxonomy): Eukaryota > Fungi > Basidiomycota > Agaricomycetes > Agaricales > Agrocybaceae > Psilocybe > Psilocybe subaeruginosa. The sequence continues at coordinate 19,424 of JANCIO010000107.1, forward strand.
TCCCCAATATCACAGACTGTGAAATCATCGTCTGCGATCCCTGCTTTCTTGCATTCTTCTGCCAAACGCTTTGGTGGCTCAATTACGTCCTCAGAAGTCAGAATCCACGTTCTTGCCGGGCAAAATACATACATCAGGCTTCTAATCATGTAGACATTCAAGTAAATGATACATACCCCCAATGCATTCCAAGTGCTTTTTTGGCTTTTACGTCTTTAAATAGCATGACACTATCTTGAGGTGCACAATGAATACGCGACATATAGTCGCGAGGAAGGTAAGCTCTATAGGAAAACAAAAAGTTCTTTTACTGCAGAAACAAATAACGGTTCACTTACCCAATCGGAATTAGTGCCACATCGAATCCCCCAAAGGTTGCACCAATTTCCCCGAATGCGGGGCATACAGGAACCTCGTCTTCGTTCTCGCCAGACACAACCGTGCGATAGCCAGTGTCACCCGCAAAGTAGACCTTGGTTGGAGGACGCATCTCTGGTTGACTCACATCACCGGCATCTTCTCTGACCTCCTCGACAGCCCAGCCTGCCCAGAGACTTTTGCAGGTATCAAAGAGGGTGCGTCCTGTGAAGTGCTGTCCTGGAGTACAGGTGATATCGACAGCAAGTGTTGCAGTTCCAGACGCGCCTTTGTTGTCGGATGTCTGGACTACGAGTCTTTTGGACTCCCACCAGTCCATATCGTGCGTATGCGATGTGGGTATTCCGAGAGATTTGAAGTAGGCTGCGTTTCCGAGAGGTGCAAAGAAGTGTGGTGTGCGTGTTGTACGCTTGAATAATGTACGAATGGTATGCGTATCTAGACTACGAGATAAGGTGGGATAAAGCGATGATCATTATACCTGTAGAGGACTGATGGTACTCGTTGGGGCTGACGTACTGGTCATAATGGTTGTGCTTATGCAAATATGTATTAATAAAGGTAAACCATACTGGAATCCGCCAGGACTTACAGATATAACTACGGCATCAATTTCGGGAATATCTTCTATCTTGCAAGGTGGCGCTGGACAGACAAGTCATTCTGAATCAGCACGCATTGCAGACAGGGGAGATATGCAGATGTACACGCACGTGTGAAGCGTTTCGGACCAATGTACTGACTTGGAGAGCATCGATCGCTGAAGACAGGGTCAAATAGAACCCTAACCCCACGTTCCCCTATTGATTTAGGTGGCGCCGGAAGCTCGACAAGAAAGCATGCATGCCCCAGCCAGGTCGTTTTGATCTTGCTGTCAGTGCTGGACTCGGTACGGAGTACGTCCTTGCCGTCAACCTGCGTTGATTTACCCCACATAGGCTTGTGTATGGGCATTAAATGGGCAATGTCTTTAGGTGGATTTGGGAACGACGCGAGCTGTGGAACAAGCTGAGAGATACAAGTAAACCACACATTGGAATTTGATATCATATCATATGTCGACATACATTGAGTTTATCAATGAAGCTGTGTGCTCGAAAGCTCTTCCATGGATTGTGAAAGGATGTGCCAGTCTTGTCGATCCAATGGGATGGCTTGTCGCCATTCAGCGCCGGTTTAGGATTTTTACTAGGGTTTGGAGTCACTCCAATGAATGAATGTCGATTTGTAAAGGGTGCGGCTTCCATGTTGGCGGTGAAGGTGAAAGACAGGAGTGCGTGCAGAGCGTTCGAACAAGCGAGAACTTGGGTTAGGCCCTATAAATATGAATCTCGGGTACTTCCGTGGACCTGGTGCCTTTGATAATTGATTTGCGCAGCGTACATAATACGTATTTTCAGTATTACCATTTTCACAACGGCTTGGTACGAAATGTACAGGATACATGGTTCAACAGTGTTTATATTAATCAGTTTGAAAAGTCATATATGAATTTTCACGAGCAGGTTTCTACACAACTAGCTGCAGGCAGAAGCCGCTCCCAGTCGCCAAACCTTGTTGAAAACAACATTTACAAATCTGCTTGCGTTGGCCTCGGGCCAACCGGCATAATGTCATTGTTTCATATAAATTATTATGCTTGTTGGACGCGCCGAGCGCGATGAAATGCGACAAGGTCATCATGCCGGAACTGAACGTCAGCGCCTAACCTACTGGCCGGAACCTAGACTGCGCATTATGACTCATCTTGTTGATGTGGGTCTCAGTGCCTTCGGAAATTTGCTTTTGGGGTCACCATTATAATTCACGATTACAGCGGCATGCAAACATCTGTGAATACTCCACTGGATTCTCTGAACACTAGTCTATGAGCACTGGTCTATGTTGGCTGAATGTGTGAGGTACACCTACAGGTTTTTATGATATACTGATAACCCACTGCCAGGTGAGCCACGACGTAGTATAACGAACGTGTTGAAAGGAATCTCGTCATCAAGTACGCAAACTGCAGCTCGCATCGAGTTAATAAAGGCGGGCATAACCCACACCTCCCTGTCATGACTTTTACCCATTCGTGCCCTCGGATATTAGGGCAGCCACTCTGCTCTTACTTAAAATCCTAAGATTGGTCAACTCCTGTGGAACAATTCAGGATTTCGCTAGCTACCAATAACACATGCTCCACTATAAACAGGACACGAAGTCGAACTTAACAGCGACGAAATACTATCATAACTATTGTGTATATATGAAGAGTTAGGCATCAATGTCCTGTGCCTACTCATTCAAGCGGATATATTCTAGCAAGGAAAGTCGAGTTGTACCGAGGATGGGAATTCAACATTCATGTTAACCTGCTGTACATATCTGGACGGCGGATATCTGTGCGTCAGAGACGTTCGTTGCACCTGTACTGTACACCGTGACGTTGAGCATTATAGAACCTTGCTGCTCCGAGGATATCTGTTTCAAAGGAGTCGGTGGATCAGTAACCGGCGGAGTTGGGAATGCGTTCGTCTATTTCGACATCACAAGAGGCTCATACTAACGAACATCTTAAAATAGCTCACCGATTGATCGAAGGCGATATCAGGAACGATAGGCCTTTCGAGCTCGGCTCGTAAAGATTTGCGGGAGTTTAATGTCTAAATGGATTTTAGTACGATGACGATATCTATGTAAGACTTCAAGCCATATTCACCATTAGCAGTGTATTTCTGACAGGTAGAAGGTAACATCGTCGGTTTTGAGACAAAACAAGTTTCGAGGGTTTTCTACGCACGTATAAATTCTTCCCATAGGCTAAGAGTTTTCTGGTTAGACGAGCACCATGAAGTAAACAGGAGTGAAGCTGACGAAGGCAAATACAACATGAAAGTTGGTGTTTTGCAACAGCGTCTGTCATAATTCTAAGCATCAGTAAAAGTAAATACATTGTAAACAACCGACGTACAAAGGTGATCAAGTCCATTATCTGATTTTCGAAGCATATTTAAAGCAATTACTTGAGCCAAAGCAACTGGGGAGAAATTGAAACACTTACACAGAAAAATGCGCCGAATGCGGCTGTTTCCACAGAGGACCTAATGACTCGGCAGATGACACTGTCGCTGGCTTATTGCAAATTTTAGAGCATTTTCATGCTTTACCAATTCTCATACGTACATTTTTGTCCCGTTCGGCTCTTCAATAAATACCATGATAAAAGCGCTCTGTTCAACGTAATTTTTCAGTATACTAGCGACAATTTAGACATGGAAATGGACGTACGTTATGCTGACATCGGTAGCCACGGCCAATACCTGCCAAGCATCGACAAATGGTATCAAGGATCTGTAGGAGCCAATTCTGATGAAATAGTCAGACAGTCCACACGGGAACCAGTGACTTGAAGTTGCCATACAGTGGGACACGAAAAGCTGCTATGGAGCAAGTCAATCCCAGCGCTGCCTGTGTGATAGCAAGGGCCAGTAGACCAAAAAATACCCGAGTTGAACGGGAGAACTGGCGAATACGCCAAGAGAGGTATATCTGGATTGGAAAGGATGTCCTTAAATAGGCGATCAAGATATCGATATCGTTCCAAAATGGGATTTTAAAGCAACGTACAGGGTCGTAATTATCGGGGTTGACGAGAAAGGCCACAAGACGGTTGCAAGAAAAGCCGGCTCATTGAAATGCACGACGGCATATTCCCAGATCATGTATAGCAGAGCGCAGGTATGGAAAGTATCCAAAAGTAAGGTCCATGCTACCAATAACCTAAATTTACAAATAGTAAGAAAGACGTATGAGAAGCATTGGAACTGGAGTCTCGTAACCTGATTATTGCGGAGTCCCGCGTCCGAGTCTCCCAGTAATAGCAAAATTGAAGTACACAAATGCCGTAAATGAAGGCGTTGAAGACGATGGCAAACACCATTGGCCCAAGTACAAGAGTAATATCTACCGTGTGACCCATTCTCACCAACAATTCCGCTAGAGCCTGAGCTCCTCAGTGAGAGAGACGACGATGGAGGGGAAGAGAAGGAAGGATTGGCACACCATCGTGCCTAGAGGTTCTTATCTTCATTTCAGCTCTCGTACACCATGGCCTGCTGTGTGGGTGAACAATTATAATTTAATGTTCATTAGACTAATTTGGAGTTCTGCGACCTATGTATGTAATTGGGGTGAAGATCTACAGAAGGCATTGTATGAATTTATCCGTTAAGTCCGCATTCATGGGGATCTCCGTGATTTACAAAACACGTCGTCGAAAGCCAAAGTACTCAAATGTGGATGTGACATTTTCTGGGATTAAAAAAGGGACCAAAGCTCATCCGCCAGCGAGAATGAAGAACGAATATACATTCCATATGGTCAGAGACTTTATATGATAGGAGAAAACATACACGAGGTGGATATGAACGGTTTGACAAAAGCAACTCGTGTAAAAGGCGTGTAGGTTCTTGACAATTTTGTGACATTAGTTGGCTTCTTATGTCGTTATCGATTATCTCGAGGATCGACCATGATAAAGTAAACAGCTCATTGTTGACCATCGTGGACATCCATATTCCGTTCAAGTGAATATTGCCCACGGATGCTGGAATAATATTGAGTACGCTCCTTGTTGACTGTAGTCTCGATCTATGGGTGATATCTGCAATAACGATATCAGTTGATTATCCGTATCAATTCTACATCAGGCAGGTAAAAGGCCTCGCTGTGGACGTCCACGGGTTTGATTGAACACAGGCGAGGGAACACGGGAGAAATCGGCACCTGAACAGAAGACTCCTAATGATTATTATCACAACTTTCACGAGTTTCATTTTTACAAGACGTTGTAGAAGCCCAACAGAAGCGGCAAGGAGCATGCAGAGACGTCCGCCGTCCGGAAATCGGATCCATTCATATAAACAAGGCGAAAAGATTGTGGATAAGCCAGGTAGCAAAAGCGAAGGAACTTAAAAAAGCAGAACCAAAAGTTGACAAGATACTTTCCAATATTTTTTGGGGGTTTTATCGAATTTCGTGCGGGAAGGTTCGAGTCAAGTTCGAGGAGTCGACGACTCAAACCAGCATCAAACCGGAAGTATGAATAAGCGGTCACATGAAATCATTAACCTGAGAAATCAGTTTTGCGCCTGGTGCCGACAATGACTGAAATGTGCGCGTACAGTACTACCTTACGCTCTGCGATGACGACGACGACGGTTATGGCCTGACGAGCTCGACAATCTGAAAACGCACAAGCACCGTGGCTAAACAAATACAGCATTGATACGCGTCTAACATGAAGCAGGACCTCTCAGACCGCGAAATACACGATCTATGCTCGAAATTCGATGTTGAGGTTCGGGAAGAAGCTTCATATATTCTGTGGTATATTTGGAAGGAGAAGAACCCATGCTACTCTACCTTACAAACATGTATCGTTGCTCTGGTGGACGATGATGAACTATTCGCGGCTCTGAAGTCCGCTCATGCCCGCGGGGTGTATGACGGAATACGGAATTGGAAGAGTGCGTGTCAGAATACAATCCTGAATTATGTATATGTACTAATTTTCATTACTGCTAATGTGCAGAAATGCCACTTAAAACTTCTCTCGACAAAGATGCATCTATAGAAGCAGAAACATACGCACTTCTTTCTGAATTGCAGCCTACCATGAAAAAGCTTGTCGAGGGAGATATTTCGTTACCCATGTGGACCCCACCGAACAATTTTGTCGATTCAAATGTCATTTTACATCTCACAAACTTGAAAATACCATGCCTCAAGGGAAAGCCGAATCTTTTGCTGCACGATCTGGGAAGTTTTACAAAGGACACTGTGCTGGAGAAGCGATTGAATAACATATTTATGGCCAATAACCATACGTTCGTCGTTTCCTCCTCAATTACTCTGAAAATCCTCAAATTTCACCCAGATTCCTCGTGAACACGTCCGGCTCGGGTAAAACGCGACTCTTACTTGAAGGACTTTGCGAGAATTGGGGGTTCTACTTTACATCTCTAGTAGATTCCAGTCTTCTTGGATCGAGTGATGTCCAGAATAGTATCCAAACACATGTTCCCGATTCTCCCCGATTTCGATCTGTCCTTCCCCCAGCCGGCTCCGCGGGTTATGAAGCTGCTCTCAAAATCAATCGTGAGATCGCCAGCCGCATATTTCGCCAGATATTTCTCGCCCGCTTGATCATCTTTAACTCATTCGCAGAAACGATGAACAATGTCATCAAGAGTGATACTGGCACCACGCACAATTCCCGGATATTCAAAACACGCTGGCTGCTCCTTCAACTCCGCCCATCGTTCGTGCATCCGCAGGTCTGGGACATTTTCGACGAGCTGTCGTCAAAGCTCTCGGGTGCATCCGATGGGTTCCTTAATAGCAAGACAAAAACGCTGCTCTCCAATGTGCGCAGTCTTTGCTCGGAGGTAGACAGTGACATACACAGTCCGACATTTGGGTCGCAGATGTCGACTTCTGATACTGCGCAGACACCCCTATTCTGCGTGCTTGATGAAGCCCAGCATGCAGCAACTCAACACAGCTCGTCGTTTCGCTCTGACCAGAATGGTGCGCACCGTCCAATCCTGCGCGAGATTGTGAAAGCCTGGGAAGGGCAGTCTTTTGGGCAAGGTGTCTTCATGGTAGTCGCTGGCACGGGTATTTCAAAAGATGTTGTAGATCAGGCTATGGCTTCCGCTATCATGAAGGACTCCAGATATCGATGGTGCTCTGATACGGGTGCCTTTGATCACAGAGACGTGCAAGTGCGATATCTGCAAAAATATCTTCCGAAGAGCCTTCTAGATTCGGATATTGGAGTTCGACTGCTGGAGAGGGTCTGGTACTGGCTGCATGGCAGGTGAGTTATCCACTTTTGGTTTTATTGAGCTTTTTCATTTCTCCTTGCTCAAACTGAATGATCTAGATATCGATTTACAGCAGGTTATGTTTCGGAGCTGCTGTTGAATGGCTTCAAGAGACCGCATGGCCTGCTAAACGCTTATGTGCAGCATTTTACTAACTTCAGTACGACTGATGCGCTGAGATTCGTCCGAGAGGAGGGAACAGAGCCCCCATTACCCGTCCTCTCTCAGTACCGACTAGACTTCTCAAAACTGAAAAAAAGTAAGTTGCTTGTTGGATATGCATGCATGTGCATAATATTTTGCAAAGCTAACCGTGCAATTGTGACGGATATTGTCCTACAGATAGCGACATGCTAAGTACAATACATCAACTGACTACGCATTACCTTATGCGTTCCGTCCTTCCGGTGACTCTCGGAAAGGACGAGGCGACGTATGTGGAGTACGGATTCGCCCGCTTCGTCGACTCAGAGACCAAGACCGTAGCCGTCGACGAACCGCTTGTCCTCCTCGCGGCTACGCGATGGATCAACTCGAACCATAGAACAACATACAAATTCTTCGCCAAACAGATCCATCTACACGACCCAACGTCCAATGGGTTCGAAAATTATGTGGCGTTTTGTATTGATCTGTTATTCACTAATAGACGGCGTGTTAATGAAGTCTTTCATTTCACTGGACCCGGGTCGATCCCAGCTTGGAGCAATCTAGAAGCTGAGCTTGTTGCGTTACACCGTACGGACCTGAATATTATTGAGGAGAGTACCGTTCGACATTCTGTATTTTCTGGGCCATCAGTTACTCTAGGGACGAACGCCAAATCGCCCGAAAACACCTCCAAGTGGCTGGAACACCGCTCGTATACTCCGATCTGTTTCCCGCATATTTCTATGGGCCCGGATATTATATTCGTGCTTAGGCTGTCAGACGGCACACTCATCTGGGTCGCCCTACAGGCCAAATACTCGCTAGGGAAGAACGGACTGCTATCGAGACCATATCTGCGCAGGGCAATGCGTAGCGTCACTCCAGCGTACTTCTTCTTAGATAAGGTGAACTATTCATTCTTCGAGGTAATCGTTTCTTTTTGGCTGACGTCAGTGTTCTCGTTCTCTACTTCATAGGATGGCAAACATTTCTCTCCAACTAGTCATCCTTACCTAGTGGGTGAGACGCACCAGCATCTCCTAGCTCTCCCCCACAAGCGTGCAGACGCAGGAAAATACAGCCTCCTCCGCGTAGTCGCTTCTTTCCCCGCCGATACCAACCTCAAAAGATGCCTGGAAGAAGACCCAGACGAAGATGGGCATCCCATCGCTAGCCTGAACATGACCCTGATCAAACACATTACTCGGCGGATGTCGCCTATAGACTTTCTGCAGGGCCTGCAAGATCCGCTGCAGAATCCTGGGAAACGGAAACGACGAATAGATTCCTCGAGCCGGGCTACCACTTCAAAAAAGATCAAACTGAATATCAACTAATCAATATCAACTTCCGCCCTATCTCACCTGCTTTCGATTTCTAATTTTTGGATATTCTTATTGCTATTACCTGATCTTTGGTACCCTTGTAGATGGATGGTTTTTGGATATACCTCATTAACTATTGCCATGGAATTTGACTTTTCTGAAATGTGTGTGAATTGGGTAAGTACAATCTATAGAGTGCTCGGCAAAAAAGAGTCGACACGAAGTAGAAATAAACTTCATAAAATAACATTTAATTTTTTTCAGGTATGAACATAGTTATAGAAGAGTCAGAGCCTAAGGAAAGAAAAGGTGGCATAGGATATTCAAGAAATAGAAATATGAAAAAAAGATAAGAGGATTGGAAAGGAAAACAACCATACTGCAAGAATCGATGAAACAAGGGTGAAGAAAAGTACGATCAATATCGAGCAACACCCCTTTCCACCATTATATGAGTACATGTATCATCGGTCATACAGACAGAAGGGAATCGGACTAAAGCATAGAAGGAGAAGGGGCAGAGAAACAGGAACTGAAGGAGATAATTCCAACAGGAATACCGTAAACCGTAACCGGATCAGTCCTGGAAGACGATGCTTATCGAATCACGTCCGTCAAACCAAGCTGTACGAGTGCAAACGCCCTTCGAGTAGATACCTTGACGTTGCAGACGAGTGACGGCTCTACCCGCCGCTGAGCTTCTGATAAGGGAAAGCGTTCGGCCCTTTCTAGATTTAGGTGTTGTTTTTATCTACTTCACAAATTAGCTAGAATATCACAAAAAAAAGGACAGGACGTACGCTGAAACAGCCGTTATCTATCACGGATCTGGATCCAATTTCTCACCACGAGCCAAAACGCGAACGACCTTGCTGGGCTGGGATATCATTTCCATCATGGCCATGACAGCAGGTGGGCGCTCCACAAGTCCGGATTTGGGTCCATGTTCACTTGTTGAAGCTCGGCGGCCGCGGCTGGGCCCTTGCGAACGCTTATGGCCATGGCCACGGTCGTCGTCGTCGCCCCCACGGCCAGGGAGCGCAGGGTCGACGTCAAGAAGGGAGATGCTAGCCTTTGCAGCCCAGGAAGCGACGAGAGACCCAGTGGATCGAGCCTCGTAGCGATTGGCGTGGGGAACGGTGGGAGCGGGCAGCGGTACCGGAGTGAGTGGAGTTTCTGCGGAAGTGGCGATGTTCATTGGGACGGACTGGGGTGACATGTTCGGCGGGGAAGAGAGGATGGCAAGTACGACTTTCATCGGCGGTTTCTTCTCGGCATCCACAGGTTTCACTTCCTCTTCAGGGTGCTCGGTTTCCCAGCGTGCACAGCAGATTATCCGGCGGACCCATTCCGGGCAGGCATTGGCGTTGGTGTTGCCCTCTTCGAAAGAGATTTTGTCCCACAGGACGAAAGCATCGTCTCGCTGAACACGGATGCGCGGGTTGGTACCGACTTGAGCTTCGAGGATGCGAGATGCCGTACGAGCCTTCTGCGCCAGCGACGACGTTCCTTTTTTCAAGAGATCGAGGGTGTTGAGAGCTGCAAAACTGTCAGTAGTCATACTAGTTGAAATGAAATTGGAACGCACCCTCAAGAGGAACAATAACTACCTCCTCCCGTCCATCCCTGCACCACTTCTTGACCTGATACAAAGCATGGATAAGGACACTCGCGTCTACAACAACCACATCGGCGTCCTTGTCCTTCCTCTGCTCCTCATTAGACCTTCGCATGATTCCCGGAGTTGCATTTACGCTTCGATCGAACTCGTTGTCCTTCCGTTCCTTTGCAGGGATCTTCCTTTGTGCAACCTTGACTCCGGGCGAGTTCGGACCTCGCTTGGGACCCCCAGGAGAGGTTGAGTTGTATAGAATTGGATTCTTCCTGTCCCGCCAATTGGCTGAGGAAGAAGAAACCGTTTTCTCGAGCTGTTCAACCTGGTGGCTCAAGAAAGCGGCGCCTAGCGCGCGAGACATCGCCGTTTTATTGGCATTGGCGTTGATTGCCTACCCATACATCGTCAGTATAGATATAGATTTAGACTATCCGTTCTTTATTACCTTTTTGTCTGTCATTTGTGGTTAATCTGAGAGGGAAAGGCTTGAGGCGGAAGGGCTAACGGGCTGCTCTGGAGGATTAGTCAACGTGCCATTTAAAATGTCCACTTTTGGAAGACTAGACTTGTTTCTTTGTATCTATTTATTTTTGTACATAACATCTTTAGTTACAAGCAATATTAAACTTTCGGGCTGTGCTTAGGTTCGGCACAAGCCTTTTGTCTCGGGCCGCCGGAGGCTGCCACCTTTGTAGAATGGAGCTTCAAAATATACACCAAAGAACAGCGGCTCGGAACGAATCCAGGGTATGCCCTCGCTTTTAATTTTTGAACGAGTTCGCAACTTCGCATATGGATTTGCATAGAAGAATGGATCAATCATTGTGCATACACATGGTTTAACTGCACTTCATAGGCCTTTCAACCACCTCCGCATATCGCTCACGTCGTCGTCGTCGAACACCTGTCGCTATCGTTCCCGCTCGCGTTTCGTCGAATCGTCTCTCATTGTAGTTGGCACTCTCGGGACTATCTACGGACAACTCACTCTCAGGACCATTCTGTCTTGCTTGACACCTTTCAGCAAGCGAACGCCGTACTACGACCAATTGTCGTAGTTGACACTTTAAAAATTAAGGATCTCAGTCCCAACCATGGGCGATACTCGGGTTAGGGTTTTAAATGTTCCCGCCTCTGTCCGACCATGCGGTGAGATTTGACCAATTTTGTTGTCTCACTCGAGCCTCGAGGTCACATTATTTTGGTGACAGCCGCTAAGTTATCTTAGGATATAGCCTCACAACTGCCGCATGTACGCTGAGGGGTACAGCAGCTCAACGTTCAACGCTTGTTGTCTCTTGTTTTGATCAACATGGCGAAGGATAATCCACAGAGTTCCAAGGAGTCCAAGTTCTTCAGCTGGCTTGGAAAGAGCCGGAGCCGGAGGCCAAGTACGACACCCACCCAATCAACATCGTCTCTCCCTTTGGCCTCTTCAACAGCGGATTCTCGTGGTGAGACTGCTTTGGGTGAGCTCCCTATCATCTCCCCGTTCATACTCTAATCTAAACTCAATGTAGAGTCATCTATTGCTACCATTCCAAGTCGTATGCGTCAAATAATCACCTCGCAAACGGCGTACTTACCCCAATCCTAGGTCATCGCACAGCGGCGTTATCTGACGCACTACCACCAGCTAGTTTTTTAGTCGTTCAAGGTGATTGATCGTCTGAAGTTATCCCGATCTTCAAACTGATTGTCGTCCGTAGATGAGCCCAAATCTTCAGCCCAGCAAGCCACGACCACGACCACCTCTCTCGATCAATCTCGTGGTGAGAAGACAGTTACATATTACGTCGATCGGGTATTAACATTCCATAACCTTCCTCAAGGATTAGTCAGCAACCCCCCAGAGGACGGTCAGACAGCGCCGAAGACTGCATCAAGTACAAAAGATGTCCTAGGGGTAATAGGAAGATCCATCTTGACACTCACAGTGAGGCTGCCAGAGATCTTAGACGGAAACCCAGTCAAGATGGCTCTTGGACTTGTGAAGCTGATCATCGAAATCCAACAGGTTCGGCGTGGTTCTTCACGCTGCCCACTAACTGACTATTACCTCAGGCCGTGGCAGACAATATGGATGCCGTCAAACAAAGTCTAACTTCGACGCGCGCTCAACTGGAGACAGTGGAGAAGGAACTGGGAGATTGGACACCGAAGACTCCTCAAGAAGGCCAATGGATAGACCAGTTCAAATTGTACAGTTTACAGTCTTCCCAGCGAGAGTAAATTGACAACCATATCATAATTTAGGTCCCTTGAAGAAGAATTGCACACATTGATCGAGCTGAGCAACGAGTGGCTCGTGAGGAAAGTTGCGGACCATGAGGATGAGAAAACGCGTATCACGGGAATTTTCGAGCGCATCAGAGAGGCTAGAGTGCAGTTTGAGGTGCATACCGCCTCTTCCTTTTCGCATCTCCCGTTTTATATCTCTCGTTTATTTATCTGGCGATCGGGATTAGAGTCTTTAAGAGTGTGTACGACATGGAGAGGGCACTCAGGGTTCGTATATCGCTTGTTTCGTGCATCTCATGGCTCACGGTTCCGACAGAAACTCTTGTTCAATGGTCTCACACGCTCAAAGATTGCCGACCACAAATACCACTTAGAGAGCCAAGAAGAGCGGCGCGTACGGCGTGAGGTATGCACGCCAGGAACCCGTGTCCGTATACTGGACGATATCGTTACTTGGGCTAAGAATACCTCACGAGGCAGCCCAAATGTCTACTGGCTGTTTGGTCAGGCTGGGTCAGGAAAGACTACGATTGGCTATAGTGTTGCTCGTCGCTTCGAGTTTGCTGGCGATCCCAACGACACCATTATCTTGGGAGGAAATTTCTTCTGCTCGCGACAGTTCGAGGAGAGTCGACTCTCTAAATGTATCATTCGTACGGTCGTGCATCACCTCGCGCACAAATGCAGGGCATTCGCTGACCAGCTCAGTGACTTCGACACTGTTAATCAGAACGTCCATGCTCAGCTTGAGGATCTGCTCATTGCACCCTGGCAGGCGTCCAAACCTGCTAGGTGCCACGATCCATCGAAACCACCCCTACATTACCTTATTATCATCGATGCCCTGGACGAGATTGACGGGACAGGCGGATCCGAGTTTTTACGAGAGCTCCTCGATGTTATCGACAAAAACGAAAACCGCCTACAAGGGCTCAAGTTCTTCGTCACGAGCCGGCCAGACCCCAACCTTGTCAGACATGTGGATTCTCTCAAGTCGAAGCAACTTTACCGTCTTGAGGAGGTACCCCCGGAGGAAGCGCAGGACGACATCAGAACATACCTGACGGCTCAACTCCCGCATTTCGCGGGGGGTGAAGAGATCAAAGGTCTTGTAGTGCTGACGGCCGGATTATTCATCTATGCCGCCACCGTTGTGAAGTATTTAGTAACACGTGGACGGTCGGAGCAACAGACTTTCTTGATGACGCTTCTAGCTTCCTCCAACTCGTTTAACCTGCAACCGTTGTCAAATAGGATGCCTTTCACATTGATCGATACGCTATATTCTCAAATCCTCAACGAAGCTTTTCGTGATTTCATCCCCGAAGAGAAAGAATGGAAGGACCGTTGCAGCATCCTACACACATTCCTCTGTACCGCTGAGCGGACGTCAACCGCTGTTGTTGCCAATCTTCTCTTCACTTCAAACTACACTGACGTCGCGGAAAAACTCCTCTCAGACCTCCATGCCGTGCTCTACCGCGAAGATGGCCGAGTTCTTGCTTATCACAAATCTTTTTCTGACTTCATATTTGCTGAGGCTCGTTCAGGCAACTTTTGGTGTGATCAAGCGAAGCACCATCGACTTCTCGCCGAGTCCTGCTTTCGGTCAATGGAGGACGGATTGCGCTTCAATATAGCAAATGTCTCTTCATCATTTGTGCTTGATGTAGACGACCCCAGGCTTGTGGATGCCGTCAAGGAAAACATCCCTCTTGTCTTGAGCTATTCTTCCCGGAGCTGGAGTTATCATCTCTCCGCAGCCGCACCGACCATTCCGGATGGTCTGCATGACAGCATATCAGATTTCCTGCAACTTCGTGCATTATTTTGGATCGAGGCGATGAACCTCCTGGGTTTGCGTGGCCTTTGCGATTCGATGCTTCGAACAGCGCATGACTGGGTTACGAGTTCTCAAGTGAGTTTTATTTTGGTTAAATATCTCGTGACTGACGTACCGTGCCATTTAGGGCAGCTTTTCATTAGCAGAAAACCTCAGTGAGGCTAGATCTTTTGCGCTATACTTCAGTGGGAGCGGTGCTTCGTCGTCGACTCCGCATCTCTACATATCTGCACTGGCAACTTGGCCACGGAACTTGGAACCTTGTCGGGGTTGGAAGTCCCACTTTCCAAGGATTCCTGGTTTCACCGGCGCCTCGCTGGGCAGCACACTGTTGATGACTTTAAACGTGAATAGCCGAGTGTGTGCAGTCGCAGTTTCGCCGAATGGAAAACAAATTGTCTCTGGCTCTTACGACAAATCGGTGCGGGTCTGGGATGTGTCAACGGGCAACAAATGGAAAGTGTTGAAGGGCCATACATATTCAGTCAAATCGGTCGCATTTTCGCCAGATGGCAAACAGATTGTCTCTGGCTCTGACGACAGTTCTGTGCGGGTTTGGGATTTTAGATCTCTGTACGTCCGTGAGACGATATCTGAAAAACACACTGGTTGGCTCCTCTCCCCTGATAGCCAACACCGTCTCATGTTTGTGTCCCCCGAGTTGCTGCTCCCTGATGCTTCCAACATTCTTACTATACCGCGCTCTTCTTGTTCCTCTGTTGACTTTGTTCATGCAGCCCTCGGCCCTCAATGGAAGGAGTGTTACCGTCTGTAGCGTCCACTCGTTTATTATCTCATTAGTATCTACACACTCAAAAGATATCCTAGGATACATCATTTAATCGTAAGACCTATGCCACGTTATAGAAGTGACAAGTATATCATCGTGATTCGTATGGTCTCACACTTTATATCAGCTCAAGACGCAATTCAAGCTGATAGTTTGTTCAGATACCAAGATATGACGTTCATATCTAGTACCCGGAATTCCTTGTCGATAATTTGACGCGTAGGAAGCCGTCGAAGGCGTCAATCAGAGCCTTCGATTGATCATGGGTTGAGGTGCATGCGCCATTCTTATTGTTCATTAGGTGCATAACGCTGATTTCTTTACACGCATTGTAGTTCGAGAGCCTTTTTTATAAGCCTTGACTGCGTCTCTGGACCAATATACAGCCGCCTTGTAGTTTACCCCCATATGCCCTGCGAATCTCGAAGCCTCGACAGCCCTTCTTTATCGTAAACCTTATATCCGACCCACTGCGAAACGCTTTAAAGTCCCGTGGAGCACTTGGACTATTCCTCATCGGCTATTCTTTACTATCATGTTCAAGGGTCTTCGTCGCAATAACTCTGTTAACAGCCGAAAGCGGACTCTTTCGTCTCTTCCTACTCTCCCAGAGGGAAGATCGTCCCTAGCGTCCAGTGATTACGCTCATCAATGCCACAAGATCATGGAACTTTATTGGGCAATACGTGACCTCCAGTACGTTTCTATTGCAATCTCTGATTAATTTGCTGAGCCTTTCCCATAGCGTTGAGACTGTCTTTGACTTACCTAGAGTCGTGGTAATTGGAGGACAGTCCAGTAAGTGATGGCTGAGTGTTGTCCGAGTTTCGTTTCTTACATCTCCATTTATTAGGCGGAAAGAGCTCACTTGTAGAGGCAGTCAGTGGGGTGAGTGTAACGGGGTTGTATTTTTGACGCGTTGCTTATTTAACTTCAGATAACCGTTCCTCGGGACAGTGGCACTTGTACTCGGTAAGCACCCTGGTTGTGCTGGCCAATTTGTTCTCACAAATCCTCCTAGATGCCCTATGGATTGCGCTATGTCTAGCGAAGCAAACACATGGTCCTGCACCATTAAACTATGGCGTGCCTTCGATCGAGATGGAAACAATCTCGCCATTCCAACAACAGAGTCGTTTGGTCCTGTCATTGAGGACAAATCACAGGTGGAAATATGGATTCGTCGCGCTCAGGCTGCTATTCTTAGCCCTCATAGACCCAGCTCTGACTTCTCTTCCATGACTGCAAACGAGTTGCGGAATAACTCAGACACCGAAATCCTTCCCTTCTCCAAGAATGTCGTCCAGATCAGAGTGAAGGATCCCAATGCTACCGATCTTACATTCGTTGATCTGCCTGGTAAGCTCATTCAGATCTTTCTCTATTTATTTTTCATGACATGAAACATCGATCGATATCAGGCCTGATACAGAACGCTGAAGAGAATTCGATTATGCTTATACGCAATCTAGTTGAAAGCTACATTGTGATGCCAAATACTTTAATCGTAGTTGCGATGCCCATGACAGGTATGTTCTATATTTCATATACGACTTCTTATTACCATCTTATCTAACATGTCTTCAGATGATATAGAAAATATGCAGGCTCTGGCCATCGCGAAAGACCCCAGGATCGACCCGCACAAAGAAAGAACCATTGGTTTGTGCAAATAATCAGTTTTTCAAACATGACATCTCACTGAGCTGTATGACCTTCGCAGGTGTTCTCACTAAGCCAGACACACTGGGAAAGGGTTCTCGAGGCCGTCGCGATGCTTGGAAAACACTCCTCGAAGATAAAGAGACCGAACAGAGAGCCAAACATGGCTATTACTGCGTTCGTCTCCTCGATGACGATGAACGCTCTCGAGGCGTTGGCAGGTTTGAATCGGAGAGGATTGCCTCTGAGTTCTTCGACAACACTGAACCTTGGTGCTCCATCGCCGATCGAGGTCGATTTGGCATCTCAAACTTCGTCAGGGACATAAGTAAACTTCTCATCGAGCTAATCAAAAAAAAGTAAGATTCCATACACGACTTAATTTACATATCTCACATTGTCAATTCTCTAGCCTTCCTGGTCTGCAGGGCGCGGTGGATTCTGAGCTTGGACGATGCATTCATGCTCTCGAGAAACTGCCACCGGTTTCTAGCGACGACTCAGCAACTGAGATAATGCTCTGCGTCTATGAGTTTTGTAAGGCGGTCACAAGCAACCAGGAACATGAGGAGCATCAGCTAGAGTTTATACAAAGGAACAGATACAGATACTCGGCTTTCAAACATGAAATAGAGATGACGACACCAAATTTCCAGCCCTTTGAGCAAGTTCATCCTGGCTTGTCGTCTTACAGTAACGTGGAATCTCAATGCGAAGCTCGTGCACTACCTGACATAAGAGAGATCATCAAGAAGTACAGTGGATTATCTCCCTATCTTCATTTCTGAAGACTGAACTACGCTTTTCAGATCAATCTCATGGGAGCTCCCGGGCCATATTCCTTACAATGCGACGAAAACGCTGATATTGCAGTATACTTCTCTGTGGAAGGAGCCTTCTCTGCGATGTTTTCAAGACATAACAAAGAATACTCGCGAATTTCTTGACGTACTGCTGAGGGAACATTTTGGCAGATACAAGGAGCTGGAAAGATATATGAGGTATGTCAACGTTAGTAATCACAACGAGATATTCTTGTCCTAATTGAGATTTTAAGAGGGTTGATATTCTCAGAACATGAAACTCACATTAAAAAAACTCATCGAGTCCTCGAGAGGCTACTTGAGCTTGAGAGTACCCCGCTGTACACACTCAACCTCACAAGCTATGCGCTAGAGAAGAATACTTGGTTATCCAAGTACAAAAATATGTACCAATCTACCAATCGCGTGCTAGTACCGTCCCACAGCTACTTCGAAGTGGGCACGAGACAACTCTTGCCTATTATTTATTCCTTCCCACCATCTACTCCTACCAGCCGTCCCGCAGCTTCAACATGGGATGACGAGATAAACGTCATGGCTGATGTCCAAGCTTACTTTCAAGTCGCCCACAAAGTATGCATATGCGTTACATCTCTGATCGTAGACGAACTTCCAACTGATCGTTCTCTCTCTTTTCTCTTGCTCAGCGCATCATTGATTACATTCCTCTGACCATTGAGCATGAGCTCAACCAGGCTTTTGCAACTTCAATAAATCGAACGCTTCTGCGTGCCTTTGAGAAAGGTGTGCAATCAGGTGAGGTTGACATACACGACCTCGTTCGCGAAGATCCCGTCATAGAAAGGAAAAGAAAGGAACTCGAAGATAGGAAATCCCGCTTGACCCAGATCAAAGAAAAGTTGGATAGTTTTTGTCTGGGTGGCAATTGAGGTCAACTACATTCGAAATACGCTTATACTTTCGTGATACTATACCTATATACAACATATGCTTCTTTTTCTCAATATACTCACTGTCTACTTCATTGTATCTCGAGAGAAACATATCACAGAAAGAAACGGAAAGGAGGGAATGATGACTGCCGTCAGATGTCTCAGGAACTTCGAAAGGGAGTAGAACTATTCCACAAAATGGAAAGTCTGGCATGTCGAGATCGGGCTTGTGTGTCCATGTCATGGGGCATCTAGTCCGACAGGAACACCCTGTGAGTGATTGCTCTAAATCATTGAGAGAGTGGACATATGGTACGAAAATACGTATCAGAGAAGGTCATCCTCGCGCACATGTTCCCCAAATTCAAGACATGGCTAAAGCATTAGTTACTGAAGAATCGTTCCTCTACTATCGAAGTTGTTATCGTTTATCTAGACCGTATTGTACTTTATCCCATTACATTACTTGTCATTAGAGCATACCACCTCTCACAAGATATTGAACGCTTTATAATGGTACTTAACATTTGTTTTGCTTGTATCGTTATTGACACTGGTCTGTGCCACTACTGTACACTACCATTCAATATTAGTTTGATACATATAATTTCATGAATACTTACCGTTGGTGGAGAGTGTACAACTGAGGGAACAAAGCCAGAGTGCGTAGCGCATAGCCGAGGATGAATATTGTTCTACGCGTCAGGATTTGGCTGTGTCAGAGACAGACGACATCTTGTGGCACTGAGGCATATCACATTATCTATGCATCTCTGTTAACAAACCTTGTTTCCACAAAGAACTTCATTGTGCAGCTAGAGTATCGGGTTGCTTCCTTTGGGGGAGCTGTGAGTCCACACAAAGTTGTAACTTATGTGCAAGAGGAGACACTGTCACCTGACCGTTGCAACTAAAACTCGTTCGCGCTTTCGAATTCACTCCTAGCTCTCACAGTATGCTGAATATTACCGATATGTCCTACGAAGAGTACGTGCTATTATTCAGCTTCTTACTGGCGCGTATTCGGATTAATGACTGGTATCAGATCCCTTTGGCAGTTATTTGACGGTTTCGTCCAAGACAGGGTTCTGTCTAATGGAATGCCATCTCCACCTCTAGAGTCTTTAGAGACGGAAGATACCATTGAATATATGCCACACGCTTTCCAACAGTCATGGAACTATGGTTTCCAACGTATCACTCTCCGTGCACCTCCCCTTCACCACAATCCTCCCCCTCACCACAATTCTCCCCCTCACCACAATCCTCCCTCTCACCTCAATCTACAGCCTCTACCTCAGCAGCTCTAACAGCTACCTTCAGCATACCAGACTCACCAGCCTGATCGGCTCCACCAGCCATGCTCAATTGCATCAGGCCTATTCACACCTGAAGAAAGTCCGACCGTGCCACCCATGGCAATACCGTCCACTGGTTTATCTTCCGGTTCCGGGACTGGAGGACGAGTTGGGCTGGTCTGCCTGTCTCGCCAGACTCCGAGTCCGTACTCGCGAGTTCTGCCGGTGGATACCAGCAGTGGGCCTACGTCGCGGCTTCAGCATCACATTCAAAGGACCAATAGGGTGGACATTAAATGCATGATGGAACAGGGCCTCTGTGGAGAGAATCTCCTCGGGATTCAAGAGTTTAAGGATCATATGGCCAAAGACCATGGGATCTCAAGAGGGCATGTCAATAAGCCTTCAGGCTCTCAGGCCCAAATGTGTCCATGGGGAGGCTGCGGTAAACGGATGCAGGAGAACAGCCTTATGAGGCATATAGTGACCCATGCAAGGGTAAAAATACATTGCACATCATGCAGATTTTCAAGGTCGAGACAGGGAGAGGTGGAGGGTAATTTTCGTAAGCAGCACTTAAGTGTTTTGCCTGAGGATGGCGAGTGGTATCGCGAGACCTTGAAAGGTAAAATATTGTAGACTCCGCAATGTCGTGTTTGTATATTATCACGATTATCTATGTAGTTATATATTCAAAATTTTACACAGTTCCACCATAAGTTCCGAGTCAGAATATTTACTAGTATGATTCAGTAATTGGTAGCTCGAATTAAAGCGTCGAGTGACAAACATATCTCCAAGTTGACCCATTTCACGTTATCAGTACTCTATACAATAATCACACCGAAACCATAGGTACCGCACATTATCAAGGCTATATCAAACAAAAAGTCATAATAGTGTTATGTAGAAGAATAATCATTCTTGAAAGTATCAAAATTGGGTACATTGGTGTGAGTTTCAAGTTTACATGGGGGCATAATAGGGGCCACGACGCGTCTTGCAAACAGTCACATGGCTATAGTGACTGACGCGCGCATGTCACTATCTGCTTCCCAGTATTTCCCAGCCCAAAGTTTCAACTCAATTCCAACTGCACAGCAGCAATACCAGAGAGCACGAGCCTTCTTCTCAATTTTGGTCTGTGCCATTTCGGTCGCGCTCCTCAGGCCCTAATCGAAGCCTTTTCCCTGCAAAATCCTAATCTGGCTGAGGTCTGGTGGGGCTTAAACTTAAACTCGTCTGAGCATGAGAGACGGGTGGAGATGAACAGAAGTCTGGGTAATAGTTTAAGACAAGTCTGGAATTGCGTCTAAAATGTGGAGGTAATTGAATATTCATGGCAGTCATTGGCCACACATACTATGGATTGGTTCAGGAGCATTGCCTGTATTATAGAATCCCGCCGGTATATATAACGCTCCAGAGGATAAAAATCTGCAGCGCAACTTCCAACAGGATAAGTATTCATTCAAATTTCATTGTAAATAGAAGGGGTACTGCAGACTGTGACAAGTGGGGACAGGTGGGGACGCGCCTGTCGCGTTTTGTAAGAAACCACGTGGCATTATCAAAGGGGTTACAAAGAGCCTCGGTCTTGCCTATCTTTCCCCCTCTTCCTCTTCTTCCTCCTCCTCCGCTACATCACCTCGCCGCTCAAAAAGTCACTGAGTCCTCCGTCCAGCTTACCACAGCGTTTGATAAACGTTTGTCTCCACATTTCGAACAACTTTTCTTATTCTCAAGATTCAATGCGTCGCCGGTCTCAATCCTGACATTCGAATTTGTTTCGTTCTTGCTGAGCTGACCGCAACCTTTAATCCTTTCTCTGGCAGTACATGGCTCTCCCTCATTTCGGAAAATTTGACGACCATAGATATTCTTCCAGGAGATGCAAAGCTTAGAGAGGCGTTCAAAATGTTGCTGACGTAGCCTCAGGATGTGTGAGTCTAGAGGTGAATATATATGCGCATATTCTCTCCATATTGACATAATTTCTCCTTCTCCTTCAAATCTGCCTCCTGGAATAATATCAGTAGAGCAGTGAATGTCTGCGCCGGCTAATCAAATCTCAAGGTGAATATATGCGTTTGAATTCAACGTCATCAATTTCAATTTGACATAGAAATGTCTTCTCTTTCGAAGCTGGGACATTATTCACAGAGAATACGAGGCCTCATTGGGCTATAGGAATTTCTGGTCAATCTTGAGGTGGATATATGTGTTTGGGTTCAACGCTATCGATACAAACTGATATACATATGCCTTTTCTTTCCAGTCTACATCCGAAGATAAGATTAATAGAGGAGACAACGCAAGAAGGCTGGTTATTTCTATATGCGTCACTATTCAACATTATTGATCTAAATTCGACACACCTTGTCTCCGCTTTCATGTTTAGCTCCTGGGATAAGATTAGTAGAGCTGGCTGGCTGAGTTCAGAGGTGAGAGTATGCGTTAGGATTCAACGTTATTAGTTTCAAACTGACATACCTTGTCGTTTTCAATTTTACGTCCTAGAGTAAAATAACATGCGGAATAACGATTGCCGGTTGAAATGTAAGTTTTCGTCTTTGGCCTATTCGAACATCTTGTCATCCTTGCTCAATTAAAACTCCGGAATTCTGCTCGGCGATGTACCATTTCGGTGGAGAGTCCGCACCAAACACGGCTTTTTGGGGGAGATATCCTCGATGTAGAACGATATATGGGTAAATATATCAAATATTCGTCTGTATTCCAACAATCGATCTGGCGTATCTTTATCTTCCTTTTGTACACCTCCGGAATACCGTGGAGTTCTGCACTTTCCTAGAAGCTACGATGTCAAGGGGCCTAATTACAGGTTAGTCACGATCGAAATGCGCGCGTGAGCTCGATTGGTTGACCTGTCATTTTGTTTCTCTGACTCTCGCTATGTCACCCGACCTGCTGATCCTCTTCTGACGAAAGATTTCAGGTATAAAGTTGATTATCATACGATTGATCACTTCTCACCAACGACGAGGTAGGGCTCTTATTCTTGTCTTATTCTGTCTGCGTTTCCGGTGACGCGACCCAGATTCCCGGGTCACCTGATCAATTTCCATAAACCCCAAACCGTGACGTATTCAAATCGCTCTCTTTGCTTCCCTCTTTCCCTCCCTCGCCCTTCGGCCCATTCAGCAGTTGAGGCTAACCTGGTGACTCCAATCATTAAACATGTACCATGAGTTTCGCCCTGCCCCCGCAGTGCGCAGTTGGAATGCCCTAGGGCCGATAATATCTATTGGCGCAGATAAACGCTGTCTCATTGCCCTCATTCTGTCCTCTCGATCTTCTCTTTGATGCTCCATGGCAGTCTCGGTCACTTTTCATATTCGTTTCATGCTTCGAGGAAACCAGTGCATAATACTGGCGTGCTACTACAAAAACTAACGTAGTAGTAAATCTCCTGGGCCTCTCAGTTTAGGTTGACTACTATAGCTTCTGCAGGGATGGTAAAGTTCCTGTAGGGTCCGGTCCCGTACTTCGCAACAACGACTGCTGCAGGCCATTTCGAATCATCAAATCCAGGCGACTGGAAGCCAGCAGGTAACGCCTTGTTATACTTCCATGTCCCATCCGTGACCACGGAGAGCGTGGATCCACAGTCGCAGTCGTCCATGGACAAATCAATAGCTGCAGTGATGGATGCGGGTCCACCCGCGTTGCTTCCTTGTATTGCAATAACGAGCTCCGAGGTGGGTGGATAGTCAACGACCCAGCGATGTGCATTTGGCCAATTGGGTGTTGTACCCGAACCGACAACTTTACCCTGAGCGTACAGAGTGAATGCATCATCGACACCAATAAGGATGGTGGCGGAGCTCGAAGTTTGACCGGGGGGGAGGATTATGGTCTTGCGGAAGGCTCGAGCTCCGATAGGTGCTGCTCCGTTGACGATTTCGTTTGTCCAGATACGGTCAGCGTCTTGAAGAGTCAGTGGAGTAGATGAGGCCGAAGGAGGTATTTGAATGTTTCTCCAGGGTGCAGCTCCGTAGTTTGCCTGGACTGTAGCTGCTGGCCAACTGCTATCGTCAAACCTGAGCTGCTCAAAACCGGCAGGTACGGTTTTGCTAACATGCCAGCTCGAATCGCTGACTATGTTCTGGGTGAAGCCATCGGTATAGCGAATCTGGATCGCTGCGAGGACACCTGCGGGATTGAGCCCTCCGGGTGTTGCGACGTTGTAATTTGTGCCATTGATAGCAAAGACGTTGCAGTCAGGCTTGAGGCGGACACAGTACGCTTGAGCTTTGGTCCAGTCAGTCCCAGCTCCGACCTTGGCTCCATTGACGTAGAATGTATAAGCATTGTCGACGGTGAGAAGAATGTTGGCTGAGAGGGCTTGTTTTCCTTCAGGAGAATAAAAATCGCGACGGAATGCACGCGAACCGGGGACGGTGTTTCCAGCTGAATTGATTTCATTTGTCCAAATCCATTTCGACGCTGAGAAATCGATGGCAAGAGCGCGTGTTGCGCATATCGCAAGAATCAAAGATAGGAAAACTATGGACTAATGAGCACTTCATTCAATAATGCTGAGAATAATGCTCACTGTGGTTGTACATCGTCGCCACAATTAATGTCTTGTGGCAAGATATCACAGTGCAAGGGGACTTTATATTCGTCGTTGATAGCAGCTGAGCGTTTGTGGCAGAATCGAGCCAAGTAGCTAAGTAGTATATCTACTAAGCGTAGTGTATTCTTGGCGCAATTTGTTGTGCTCCGCAAAAACAACCGAGAAAAGCTATAATAGACTGGTCATCGCAGGCATGAGCCTATAGGATGGTGTGCTTCATGGATATGGTAACCATTAGCTCGAATTTAGACTTCGCCAATGAAGACGTATGAAAAAATGACTGAATATCGAGTACATGTCTGCGGCTTTAAAACCTAGACAGCTTTAATTTCGCTCTAGCGTCATGGTCCTAACTGTACTTTAAAACAGATGTTCTTCTGTTCTATAATTCCCCATACAGTTAAAGAAATAAGAATCGACTGCTAAACTTCTTGCTAGTATTATCAGACTTGCAAGTAGAAACTCAATCAACTAATATAATCCACTTATACGCCGTACCTTCGTAAACACTGTGGAACGTCTGGATGGAGCTAAACTATAAGTCACTCTGTAAAGGGATTTAGTATTCTTTTCAGTTCTTTTCCTGGTCTGGTTCTGTATAAATGGCTGACTTCTGATATCTGTTGGCAGTTCTGTGAATATACAGTTGACATGTGTATCAGTTTAGAACATCGACAGACCAAGGCTGTGATTGTTGAAGTACTCCTGTTATACATGGTGTTGTTCATTACCAGTGTGAATGGCGCATTTTTTTGATGTCAACTTTAATTGGAGTGCCATGACTGAATACGAGATTAGGCTCACCTATACCCAGATCATGCATGTGTATACTCGTAATTTGCGAAGTCGTTCTCTAAACATTGACCACGGTATAGCTTTTTCCTTGTGACCGTCCAAGGGCTCGCCATTTCAGGGGTAACTTCCAGAAACCAATAATAATCTGTACCTCAATGGCGGCTAATGGCGGGCACTTTTTCAGCTGATCCTGTAGTCGTGTTGCAGAGGAAGGTCTTAGGTGAGCGACAAAAAGGTTGCAGTGCCTCGTACCCGGATTGAACGAGTGACCTTCTCATATTTTGCTGAAGCTTACAAGTGAGACGCGCTACGACTACGCCAACGAGGCCATGACTAAGTGACAGCTATGTACAACATGGTAGACTTTTTAAAAACAGTTGTGCGCCTTTGTTTACAGTAAATAACCAGGTACAGTAAGCTCCTCTGCCCCTCAAGTGCGTCTCTGTAGCTTCCCCGAGATAGTGTGTTGCCCTACTCCTCCCTAACTTTCTCCATTACAACTCCGCTATATTGCCACTACGCTCCTAAATAGTGCACCAATGTCTCCTATATATGGGTGTTTATACAATGAAAGGCGCACAACTGTTTGTTTTTTAAAAAACCATCTGGCGTTTCGTAGACTCGACTCTAATCGACTTAGGTGGAATTTTAATTGTTTTGTATGTAGTGGGAGCCAAGGAAACAAAAAACCAAGCTTTTCTTGCGAATTCCAGATTGAGATGTGTGGGACCAATGCGGTGTCCGTTTTCGGACAGAATAGGCTGGATCGGGACAAAGAATTTCACACATAGCTGGGATCGCGAAGCAAAAATATACACGGATTGAACGAGTGATTTTATCATTTCAACCGCGTGATTATATCACGACAAGTAGGCCAGGACACAAAATGATGCCACGTACCCGGATTGAACGAGTGACCTTATCATTGCTGTACTGATCATATTGACCACGTAGCAGTACAAGTGACACGCGCTACCACTACGCCAACGCGGCTCGTTTTTTCACTTAATAAATGTGGTTGCCGCTCACCTTGCAATGGTTAGAAGCTGACGTGCCAGCTATAATTTGATTTCAAAGTTTTATTATGGATATAAATACAATGGTCAAACGCAAGCGACAACATCGAGGCTAGGAATACAAGTATAAGCGAGAAAGCGACAACCTCAAGGGCTCAAGGTAGAAACAAAATCTTGCCAGGACATGAACCTGCTCATGGGCCAAGAGACTTCCAATGCCTCCTTGATATGGGCGGCCGTGATATGGGTAAGCAAAGTTAGTAAACCAAGGCTCGTATTTCCTCTCTCACAGAAGAGTCCATGAGCTGTGCATTGTCGCTCCTCGGGGTCGTGGGAAACATCAAGGCAAAATTTTGCATGAACTGGCGAACTGGATTCTGCTCGACGCCAACTCGACGCCGGCATTTTCTTCAACGACAGAGGGCGCAGCTTCAAGAGGAGGCGCCCAAGTAAGGTTCAACATGTTGGGGCTGGTATAACGGTTTATAAGGGGGAAAGAAGATTTTTTTCCGATAAGCGCCGGAAAGTTCAGTTGAAACAGATTTTTTTCAAGACAATGATCGGAGACGAAAATGTCAATGGTAAGGTGGATGACACGTTAATAGATTATCTGAGTAATATCATTGAGTTGTAAGGCCACTCTTGGCATCAATTTGTGCCAGGAAGATACGAGTGTTGGCAAGAACAATCAACTTTCCATCCCCTGCAAACGCCATGTTGGCAACATTTGATCCAATGAAGACTTTGCCGAGGAGGACTCCATCCTTCCGGAAGATCTGCAAAATGGGCCGTTACGTCGCTGTTGCTTTGATATCACCAATCGTACCTGGACACCATCTCCGCTAGCGACATAAACATTCCCCTTTGAATCCACCTGTATTCCATCGGGACCTCCGGAATCTATGTAGACGAAGACTCGCCTGTTGTTGAAAGCAAAAGTCTTGGAATCGACATCATATGCATAACTAAAGTGACATTAGTTAACAACAAATAGCGTGAGTTGTCCATAACGTACACAGTCGACGGCAATGTCTGGTTAATTATTCCCGCTGAGTCGCCGCTAATTGAATCCAATCAGAACACATAGTATCCCTAGAATGACGTCACTTACATGTAAGCGACTTTTCCGTCTGGACTAAATGCAATGCCATTTGGTATAGCAAAGTTGTCAGCTACCATTCTGACGAGTCCACTCTCCGGGTCGAACATATAGACTTGGCTTGGCAGTAATGGTGCAGGTTTCTGGTCACTTGTAAAGCCCAAGCTACATTGAAGAGAATTAGTCAACATATATCACATTTTAAACATAATAATACCTGTCATCCGTAAAGAAGATGTTACCACTGGGATGGATTTTAAGATCATTCATCGAATCAAATTGACGACCAAAGAAATTATCAAGGAGCACAGTGGCATTGTTGGGTGCATTTGGATTCAGGAGAACGAGCGCGGACGGCAGGTTCCCTCGGCCACGCGTGGCCAGCACGAAGGATCCCTTGAAAGGGCCAGTCGCCCCGTTTGTGATCTGCACTGTCTCCGGGAGGGAAAGCTATTGATGATCAGTCAACATGAGATACGGAGTATGAACACAAGGTTACAGTTTCGAATGGGATGTTAATATTTGTGACGTTGGCGGCTAACGCTTGATCCACCAGTGTCATGTTAATCTTGCTTATACGATTGCTGTGCGTGAAACTACTCTCCGGGACGAAGACGCTGCTAGCAAAGAAGATCTCGTTTGTTGGAGCGTTGAAGAATGGTGCTTCGAATGCGAAGCCAGACGCGAAAGTGTCATTCACTGCAATCGTTCGAACTGTTGCCTTGGGACCAAGAATATCGAGGAAATCGGAATGGAATATTTGGAAAAACGGCGGAGTGGTGTTGGTTGGGTTGAACTGCTGAAAGAACCCGTTTTGTCGGAATGTTGCATTTTGGCCCAGTACCGCAAAGGATAATGGCGAGATTGACTACATAAATGGTCGCTTAATGTAATGCACTGTTTAATAAATGAACGCACAACTGAACCAGGAGGTATTTTCGCTGCACCGATCTGAGCCGCAACAACATGCGAAAGGGCAAAAGACGAGGACAAAATTAATCGAACTCCTGGATGCACCATCATAATACGATAGACATACAGAAACTCCCCAGATGGTCTTTTATAAAGATTCCAGAGCATATCGCTGTGCGAAATATGCCAGCTATAATGGGATGAGAAGCTGGTAGCCCCTATGCAAATAACGAGTGGTCATTTCATCCGTCCCTGCGAATAACACATATAGGTGTAGCGTGGAGAATTGAAATCTACTATAAAACATATCCCCAGCTCTGTGGTACCCGGACCAAAGAACATCCTTCGACACACTAAAACCGAATCATGAGTATTCTTAGAGAAGTAGCAACTTTGCTTGATATGGAAATTTCTTAACACGCCTGCAAAAGATGCCGTGAAATTAGGCTTAGGTGCATGTCATCCAGTTTTTAAGAATGCATTTATTGTATCTGTGAAATAGCTGACCTTGTCCAGTGGGTAGTCGATCACGGTAAACGCCAGAGCTTTGAATCAAATATCTAGATAATCGAATAACACAGCCAGGGCTCCTTTCTTGATTATAGATCATGCTAAATTTACCTGGGATAAAAGAGAAATGCTGCGGTGCGACTTCGTGGGTTAGTTTTCACTCCGCATGGTATCATGAGACGATCGACAAAGATTTCCGATAAGCCAAGCTACCATGGTCACACCGCCATTAAGCGTGTCGTAAAATTTCCAAGTACAATTAGCTATTTTGAAAATCACACAATGACCAACTCCCGAATATCTGCCTGTCCTTCTTCGAAGAATGTCGTCGTATTTTCTGGCCAGTCATACTGTCGAAATGACCCAACCCGAGCCCAGACACCCTGTCTTGCATCCTCGTTCCCTTTTGCGACTATGAGCCCCATTTTCATCCATGTAGTACTCGAGGTGGCATGCACGACTAACAGAGCCCAAATCTCCATCCTAGGATCGGGTTCGATGTCGGGAAGGAAGATCACTCTATCATCAGCACTATTCTCTTCAGCAATTGTTGTCCCCCATCTCAGCTTGTATTCGCCATCATCATCAATCTGTTCCCAGCGCACCTTGAGAAGCGGGCAGCGGGCACGGATATACGCACTTGCTAGCTGCCCATTCTCTGCTGCTAGATTGGCAACAGCTTCGAGAATCTCGATCTTCCAGTCGAATGAGTAGTCGAAGTCTTGGATACCTACGGCGACTTCGGAGTCGAGGGAGGCCCATGACCATGTTGGAGCCTGATACGGGCCCGAAGGACGTTTCTGCGGTCGGTCAACATGCCAAAGAAGTTCCGGAAAGATGTACTCCTTCCACATTCCAGCCAGAATGTGCAACCCTGTTTTCGACTGTACGAGGTTGACAATTCCTGCGATGGCGACGAGCTTGTCTGTACCATACGTCAAACCACACGGGTTATACATCGTTATGATTTTCGTCCACCATTGCCAAAACATCTTATAGCTCACGTCAAACTGGCCGGTTACTGTAAGGGTGCATGCTTGATGTATCGCGTACTTGGTGGTGCTGCTGTTCCGCATCATCTTTGAGGACATATTGCTGTCAACATTGCCCAAAACGCATTCCCAATAGATTCCGCAGGAGCCATAGAAGAGCGTTCGTGGGGAAAGCATTCGCTCTTGAACGACCCAAGCACGTTGATGAAGCGGTTCGACGGTCGGCCCAAATCCTGTCCGATTCAGAATTGTTTTCTCCTTTTCTGGCGGCATATAAACAGTCTGACCTGAGGTTAGCTCAAATGTGTAGCGTTGAAAGCAAAGTGGATTGCGAGATTTGAAACAGCCACCGTCCCCATCCGTGGAGCCTAACGCAGCAATGGTGCAGGTAGATCCTCGGTATATATCGCCCATAATGGCAGACTCCGATTTCCAATGAGTAGCCGAATCTTGGATTATACAGAGCGAGTCGATCCAGATGTACCTGTATCCAAGTCTACGAGTGATCAAGACCGCATCCTGAAATGTTTTCGGAAGGCTGGTTACTTCGATGTCGGATAGAAATGCGGAGAGATTCGAGGAGGTTAACTTCATTATATGACTACCACCCCAACGATGGCTGAGGGTCAAGTATTGAGGCCGATCTGGTAGGTCTTTTGAGCGACATAAATGCAGCTTTTCTGGTTCGATTTCCACCAGATATGTCGGGAAAGCGGAGACATTAGCCGAGGCAGGCGTCACTCTAACCTCCTCGCAGAGTTGGTGTTCAGAAAGACAATGATTTAACCATGTTCGTGCGAGGTCAAAGGTCGCGTCCGATCCAGTTGAGATGCTCCAGGATGCTGCAGCGGGTCCGTGAGGGAATCGTGTAGGATCGACGTCTACGCTAAGGGTGACCTCTTGAAGCAGCATTCCTGCAGTATCCTTCTTTTTCACGGTGAAAAATACTAAAGGAGATTTGCTGTCTCTATTACCGCTGAGATTACGCGTCAAGTAGACCCATACGACAGATTCCGATTCTGTGAGTATATCGCTTTCGGAGTGTGCTGGACATATCGCCTGGCTAATAATTGAGCAAACGTGGCATCCTTTCAAGCCAGATGTTTGAACATCGCGGACCAGATACTTGGCAACGACAGGACTTCGAGTGAGTCCGAGAAGTTTAGTGGAATCTTGGAGATAGTCTTGTACGAGGCTGATAAATGCTTTGCATTTGTCACAGAGTACATATGGTATCGCCGTATCATTATTCTGCTCATGGTCCCGCATTTCAGAAAGAATAGTGGTTGGTCATGATGGTTGTGATTGAAAAGACAAAACGTCCCGTATCTGTCCGACGACGACCGCGGTGCGTGACATTCACGTGACCACTGTACAGATTCTGTGACCTCGAGTAAAGGCCAATCACATAGCTGCCACAACCTGCCGACACCCAACGTCAGCCATTGCGGCCTACCCTGCTGCTGCTGCTGCTGCCCTAAGCTATAAACCCTTTGCTTATGCTGC
The DNA here is from genome assembly GCA_027604855.1 of Psilocybe subaeruginosa. NCBI lineage: Eukaryota > Fungi > Basidiomycota > Agaricomycetes > Agaricales > Agrocybaceae > Psilocybe > Psilocybe subaeruginosa. Next base: position 50,748 of record JANCIO010000107.1, read on the forward strand.
TTGTCATTCTATCGTGATTATTTTCAATTGAAAACGAGATACAGAGCAAGAACTCAAATCAAATCAAACTCGCATGTTCCGAAGGTCTCTTCGCCAACCGGCATCTCTGTTCAGGTTGCAGCCTTCAGTCTCAAGGATATCATCTACACACTTGAGACCCATATCTTTATCTGCTAGGAGAGAAGCATATGTTCGGTTTACAGCGCCGGGTGGTCCACCGAAGAAGTCACAGAATGATCTCCATTACAGCAATTGGGATCCCCGGATAAAGGGTGCTGTGGTGATTTTGGGTTTGGGGACCGTGTACTATCTATCACAGTGAGCATGGTTTTTCTCAAGTACTCAAATGGTACTAATTCTATGGCAAAAGCCTTGAACAAGTCCCAGACACCGGCCGATGGCGATTTATGAACACCTCGTCCAATTTCGAGGCAAAGGTCAGTCATTTCTTGATAGTGCACGATACGAGAGCTGAGAGTATATCTCTGACAGTTTGCAGAGCTGACACGCAAGCAGATGCGTGAGGAACTCGCGCAGAACACTCTTCCACCGAACCATCCTCTCAGCAGACACGTCCGACGAGTCGTCACCCGTATTCTACATGCTTCAAATCTAGGCGTGCTTCGTGGCGAAGCTCAGCCGCTTATTTCATCTCCATTTGGCTTTGGACAGGATTCAGAGGGGCATGCATGGAATCCGGATGCTGAATTCGGAGCTGCAGTAGACCCAGGACCGGTCTATGGACCGAGCAAGGAGTGGGATGTCATTGTGGTAAATGACGTCAAAACAATGAATGCAATGGCTCTTCCCGGTGAGTCGATTTTACTGTAAATATACGTGCCAATTCTTACCTTGGATTTAAGGTATAATCGTCGTTTTCACCGGCATTCTCCCTGTATGTCAAGACGAGGAAGGTCTGGCAGCGGTATTGTCCCATGGTAAATGCTATTGCTGTGATTTTCTCCACGACGCGTTCTAACTGCTTTGTAGAGATCGGACATATTGGTAAGCGAGAATAGGCGGGTCTGAAATGAAATATGCGACTAACATACTGGGTTAGTGGCACGACACAGCGCTGAACGGCTCTCTGCCCAAACTGTTGCATGGGGTCTCCTTTTGGTGTTGTCCGTAGTTGGAATCGACATGGGTATGACCGATATCTTCCAAAAGCTCTTGCTGGAACTTCCCAATTCCAGGACACAAGAACGAGAAGGTCAGCAGTCAGTGTTTTCTAATTTGATAGAGTGCTAACGTACGCCAGCCGACTTGATTGGTCTGCGGTTAATGAGTCGAGCGTGCTACAATCCAGAGGCCGCCCCAGAGTAAGCCTTCTTTTGATCTTGTGATGTAATTTAACACGATCGCGCTACAGAATGTTCAGCAGACTGGGTAAACTAGAATCCAAGATGGGTAAAGGTGCCATGACTTTCTTCCAGACTCACCCATCGTCGGAGAGTCGAGTCAAGGTTCGTTTTCGCGTTTGCTGAGGCATCTCCTGTAGAATGACATCATCAACAGCTTCTCGAAAAATACCTTCCAGAGGCCTTTTCAATCCTGAGCGCGAATCCCGACTGCGAAAACGTGCGACAGCAGCTAGAGTCGTTTAAAGAGACGGCCCACGCTATTAAATTCGATCATCGTCGCAACGACTTTGAAATAGCTTGAAGAAGTCGTGGGTCGTAATCGGCATGTTTTGTGAGCCTCTATCTCGTTTTTGTTTCCGTTGAGCTTTCATAAGCAGCTCATATTGCGTCGTAGTGATACTATAGTCGCAGGAATTAATTGCTCCACTAGATAAATCAGAGTAAGCGAGTTGATAAATTTTTCCCAACATCCGTTGATCTCCTTTGCCTGAAGGCGATGTGTCTGGTAATACCCCCACTCTTTGTGCGATATTGGAAGAACGGGCTACAATAGCATCCATATTGTTCTTAGCCATGCTTTCCAGTCTGACGCCCGCGCGCCAATATGACCACGACTTACAATCAGGCTGACTTCCCTGGTTCATTAGAACCTGGTATGCCCGTTGTTACATTGCTGTTCTGTCAGCGGGATTACTGATGTGTATATTTCGTATCTTGCGGGATCACGGACCATATCTATACCATGACTACTGCCTTTTGTCGCCTATGTACAAAATAATAGGTCAAGCCCGTGCACTAATCTCGATCAGAAGCAAGGTTCTCGTCTAGTCCGTCACTCATCGAATCGCAGCAACATACTAACAGTGTTGCAGGGCTGGCCCACGAGCGCATGCCTTATGAATGCTCCAGGAGACCAGTCTTCTCACCGCAGTTAATGTTCAGTTCGAGCAACCAGTTGTAACAATGTTACATGTCTGTTGTCGTCCTTCTGTAAAAAAGACCTTTAGAGGTCCACTGCCCAACGTACTAAGACCTCTTCAAACTTCAGCTCTTGAATGTAGCCCTCCTGTGCCTCTCGTTTTTTACGATAACGAGCTCCAGCTCCTCTTAACATACCTATCGTATCAAGCGCCCAGGCTCAAACAAATCTGCAAACCAAATTTATGGCACGCTATTAACGACTTAAACCTGTTCAATATATTTGTCATAGGCGCCGGTATAGCCGAGTATGTTGACGCACCTTTGCGTCAAAGTCGAAGTTGGGTAGCCGGTGGAGATAAATGCCTTTTATTATCTTGCGATTTTGTTGAAATGATATGACCCCTATCTGATTCTCAAGTATAGCCGGATATACGGTTCCGATATAAAAGGTTTTGTCTTCGCTTTGAGGCGTAATTCAGAATTTTAGATACCACACACGCAATAACTTGTCGAACAAAGAAGCCTTTAGGATTGATATTGACAAACGTTCGAGAAGATAAGGCTGGTCTGAGCTGATAACTCGGTGACGTGTTAAAGGTGTCAAAGGAAATCAAAGAACTCGAGAGTGGCTAAGTACACGCAGTAGATAATACAAACCCCAATGATGCCAAGGGAAGGCAAAGAGTTGTTTGTTGATTCGAAGTATAAGGTATCTATGAGATCTTTGTACAAGGTCTGGACAAAGCTCACTCTATGTATTCTGTTGATTATCCTACATATGCCACACATACACTTCAAACGAAATTACAAAAGGCACTTTGTTGTTGTGAAGGGACACGTTGAGAGCCCAGGAGTATTTATGTATCAGAGTATTTTCACGTCTGAACATCAAATACCCCCATCATATTTGACATCCCAAGAGGTGATAGCCATGATATCGGTGCATGAGACGGAATGGTAAGCTTCATTTTACCTGATTTGCGTTCTTGTCACTGAGTTGTCGAGTATAATGCAGTCCAGCAAGTGCCTATGTACGGAATTACACTATGAGGCGCAGGACTACGCAGCAAGCTGTGGAATACAACGAAGCTACTTTATCTCGAGATAACGAATATATCTATCCAATTATTAGTACTACGAAAACATTGGCATTAAGGTACGTTCAGTCATGGTTTTACTCCTCAAATATTATTTATAAACTGCGTTCTCCAGTCCCGACGTTAGCCGGTCAAGTCCAACACTGAAGGAATGCTCACAGATGTTGAAAACGCTTCATTATATATGAACGAGAGTGATACGAGGGCTGTCCAGCATTTCCTCCAGGGAAGAAATATCACGACCCAACCTCAACAGTCTGCAAACATTTCTGTTTACAGCAATTACCCTGTAAACCAGGATATTTCTACAAATCCTTATCGAGGATATCTCGATGGATTTTCCATGGCAGGAAATGCCGATTACTTTCCTCATTCAATTCAACAGCATCACACCAGCCTTCCCATAGGACCTGGGCCCTCCACAAACAATTTTGATTTTTATGATACACAGCCAGCCCATAATCCATTCAATCTGTTCAGCGTCCATGGAACGAACAATATCGCTGCTGCTTCGACGACGTGGGATAGTTTTGATGGCAGTCAACCTTCCACTCACTGGGAAGCTCCTACTTCCACGAGTTCTCAGGGCCGGGGAATTTTCATCAATGGTAGTGGGACACCAAGGATTATTCCCAGCTATGAGCAACCAATGAGTTGGTCTTGTAGAAGATTATTTTAATGTTTGTCTTTTAGATAAATAGGAAAATTATATGGTACATGGGCAGATAGCATACATCCCAGTTGTTTTTGATTGTAAGCGGTCAAATATCAAATCATTGTGAAAGGGTCTATAACATCGTTGATGGAAACCTTTCATTTCACTCAAACTTGCACTGGAAAGAAATTGTCATATAATCCTTATTATGTTTGTCTTGTGTACCCCTAGATGTCGAGTGTACCTATCGCTTTTTTTCAACGTTTTAACACGATCTCTTGCCAATGGCTTTGTTCCGTTCAATCATTCCTTCATAGCAGTTACTTCTGCGGACCAAACCTCGATAATATGATATGAAGTGCTCCGAGTCTCTCGTTTCGTTACATTGCCCACCGCCTTGACCATCTACGCTACACAAGCACGAAGTCAACATGAAGTGCTCACATTTTGTACTCACCTCCAGTCGCTAAAGCAACCTATACACAGCTAGACATAGCCCCTGTGTATGAAATTATAGGCTTCAGTTATATATATGAAGAAAATAATAATAAAAATTGCTCCAGGTTAAATTCTCCACCCAGTGTGCCAATCATCATCGAGCACGTTTACATGACATGCTACCTTTTCCATTTCTCTGATCTTCTGTGAGATTGTGAGGAGTCCGGACGCCGATAGTGTTCACAGGAAGCTATTCAGAAATTGTGGAGACATGGTAATTGTGAAAGGTATACCGAGAGCTCATAACATGATGGACCTTATCTTCCAAGTGATGACAGACGTCCTCGACAGAATGATATCAGCCTTGGCTTTCACGTCCGGCGATTCGACGATAGCCAGTGTCTAATGCCCACTTTCCAATCTTTTTGATTCCAGGAATAGTTTCAACCACTTGAACTAGAGGCACGGCGGGGTAGATAGCTCCTTGAGTCGCCGATTGAAGAGTGTTGGAAGCATGCTTCAATGCAAGCTCCGGCGTCAACGTTCCGAGAGATGCCCCTCGAATATGCGCTGAATCTGATGACAGAGATCCTAGCATAAAAACTCCTGTAGCAGCGATGATGGAGCGAGCAGATTCGTGAGGACAGACAACGAGTCTGAAGTATCCATCTCCAGACGACATGGGAATGCGGATGAAGTCGGTTTCCAGAATTGTCTGGCCAATTAGCGTATATGTCTCGTGCATATACTGCTCTTAATCTCTGTCAATCATGTTCCGTCTTGCCATGGAAACATCTTCATCCCAGTCTCCCTGGGTCTCTGGAGTAACATCAACATCCTTCCGATAATTCCTTCTAATATAACACCGATTTTCCACCCAAACATACCCGTACGCCATCCTCGTCTTTGCAATATGATCCTGCTGTCAGTAGGCACGGGTAGTTGTCCGGAGATAGTGATCGGAACAATTATAGACGCGCCTAGATAGTACACCCAAGAGTATGTATGACGAACGATTGAATATTGACTGCCTGGGAGGTGGTTTCCTTCATAACTATTTAGATTAGGAAACGCGGTCCTGGCCGATGTTTCGATTGCGCGTGTAAGTTGTGCACCTTTATCTTTTGCGACTTGTTCGAATGAATCCCGAGAAGGCATAAAGTCGAAGGGTAGTAATTCTGTTCAATTTAATCCAGGGGCTGACAATGTTTCACTTGTCTAGGTTCATATGATTGTCGGCAACTGGCGGCATCTGCCAAACAAGGTGCTATAATTCCAGGAGCTACAAAAGGCCTCCTGGATCTTCAGAGTGCAGCAGTCTGAGCAAAATTTCAAATTAGACCGTTCTGAACATCCAGTTCGAAACTACTTCTGAGCGCAGGCATATTAGAAGTATGGCTACTAATTCAAATAAGGTGGTAATATTTCCCGTATACAACGCCATAACTGTCATCTGACGGCCAAGTACCTGTCAAAAATATGATTAGCAGTGATAAATTGTCGTCCAGAAACAACCTTGGCGTACTAGAGCTTTTTGCTAAATACACCGGCCTAGGACCACTCTTTGTCAGGTGCACCAAGGTTTCGAAGCACATGGTCCATTGGTTACACTCTATTCCAACTCTGAACAAAGGCTCCCAACTCAAGAGGATACGTTGCGCCTGCTGGCTCAAACCATCGAAATCCTCATTTTCGGAGAATTGATGGGCCAAAAAAGAAATAGGTGTATGGATCCCAGATATCTACATACCTTGCCGATTAGATTGAATGTCAAAGAAGGAGAAGAAATTCGTACCGCAAGATCTTTAGGATCTTCAATCACAAAAGCCTCTATCTGATCCAATAGAGCAGACACACAGTTTTTCCACTCAAGGTCTAATAGACTGCGTTGCAGATCTGGTCTTCCGCCAAATTCGAAGAGAATATTGAACAGAAGGGTTCCAAGTCTTTTGAGTTGTGCGCATGCATCAGATTCCTTCCAACCTTCGAAGCCATATAGATGTTGTTCTGCAATTGTTGCATTTGGGAAACTGAGGCTGAGTTTCTTGAACCGGTTGTCTCCGACATGTATGGGTAAGGCATCTTCACACACGGGTATTGGCTGTGGTCCGCAACGAGACGACGCAAGGTTGATCAAGGCGTTTTTGGTGTCCTCCGTTATTTCCTGGACAAACAAATATAATTCGCGAAGGAGCGGAATCAAATGCGGTCTGCTCGAATCAAGTGTTAGAGCGTGTAAATCTTGAAGAAGGGGTTGTGGGATCGATAGGAATTTAAGAAGGGGCGTTCGTTCCAAGAGAGTCGTGAAGGACGCAGATGAAAAGTACTCCGACATGAATACCAGAGCCTCGAGCTTGCAAGGAGAATGCGACCGTGCAATCATCAGTTGAACAGATTTAATAATCTCGTCAGTAGTTTCATCGATCGTGAGCGCTGTAAGTGCAGGGAGAGTGGCATTGTCGAGAAACCATGTGCATTGAAAGACAGCAACCCCTAGGTTATGAGTAATCTTCAGAGACGCGAGAAGAGGGAGTGTGATTGATGGCAACCGATTGGTAGGCGTAACTCCGTGCAAAATGAGAGTGGTGAGTGACGTTATGGACGATGTGAGGATCTCGGATAGCCGATTTCCGCTCTGGGTGTACGAAATTAGCTGGCCTGGGGGCAGAATAAAATCACCGGCTCGATTCTCTAAATAGACATCATTGAGTGCCGGCGCATTTTGGAATAAATCGTGACTGGGCGCAGACTGAAACTTCCGGTCCCAACAAAATACCAGAGTAAGTCTCTGAAGAGCTATAAGGCGCCCTTTCGCAGGTTGGAGCAGAGGGATTATAGCATGACAAGCTTCAAGACGAAGCATGCCCCACCTTTCGGAGTGTTGTAGGAGTATATCAATGACAGGATGGGGGAGATCTGTCGAGCTACGTGCATTAATGTGAATGTCGATAGGCACGTTTTCTGAGCGTTTGAGGACTTCATTTAGATAATCTAGATAGGCACCAGTCCTCGTGCGCATTTGTTGTAAATCGAACGTCGGTAACTGTTTCCATAGCTCTGGTGTAGACAGAGAAATCTGTCTCCATGAGTGGCAAACCTGAGTTAAAGCCCATGGAAGTTGGAAAAGCGACATCCACATGGAAAGGTGCTCATCGAAGCAGGAACTTCTACTCTGTATAAAGATCTCTTGTACAAGCTCTATTGGAAGGCGTCGCATGAAAGTCGATAAAGATGGATCGCATAATTTTGCAAGAGAAATATTTGATTCTGATAGTCCGGGACGTGACTGGATATGAGAATCATCATTCTGAAGGGTACATGAAGATGGTGAGTGCCTCTGTGATGGTAAGAAATGCTCTAACCTTGTTTATAGGGCCACTGCTTTGTGAAGCAGCCCCAAATATGAGTTCGGACATAGATATTTTGCTTGTTTTAATTGATGTATCAAGAATAAGAAGTATGTTGTGGTAGCGAAGAAGAGAGCGAGTACGGAAGTCTAGCGAACATAACCGCAGTGTGCAATCGGCCGACGGCACCGCATTTAAATTTGCCGACTGTTCAGATTACCAGAAGTTCGACAGTGGAAAGATATGGTTCAGATTTTTTTCTAAACTTATAAACAGAACTGACAACTGGACTTGAGAGGAAAAACAATCCAGGATCTGAACTCGGTCACCAAGATTTATGACAATAAATGAAAGTTCACTTTTTCCGGCAAGAAGTTCAGTTTTGTGTAGTATATTGAAAGGGCGTGATCCTATCATGCACGTGCATACTTGACGCCTCTACGCGTCGTTAATTTAAAAGAGTTCAAGCTATTTCAAGGTTTTGTTAATATGCTGAAAGCCTGTGGGGGCCTCTGTAAAATGTAATCAGATCTCCAGTATGATAGGTACACAATGGCAGACACCAAGCAAGAAATCCAGACCAACAAGAGAGCAGCTATCAGAAGTGTCATCACTAAGACGACCGATAGGAGAGGATAACGCCAGCATGGTGATATAAATTAGAGCAGATGTAACTTGCTTAAGTCAAGGCTCACACTTTGGCCAATGGATCGGAGTCCAGCAGACAGCGTCATTACAGCGTGACATTCGTATGTAATGAACCACATGCATAGGACGTGATACACAGAGCGCAGAGGCTACCGCTGGGCGTGAATGCGCTGGTGGCACACAGATGAGAACTATACTTGCACTTTGGCGCCTCCGGTACCATATTACGTGGATTAGACCCAATCTGAACTTACCAACGACATCTGAACTTCGACAGAAAAATGTGCATTATCACAACTAAATTTGATATCAAGATTTTGCTATAGGTTTTGGTTCACATTCCGAGTTCAGATTATAATCTGAACCACATCTTCTCAGCGTCGAAGCTTTCCACATTCCGACCAGACAATTGGCAATTAAGTGGCCCCTCTTACGTGTCCTGGCTACCGCGGTGCACTCTGTAAATGTAATCATTCTTTCCATCGTCGCCCTTGTTTCCGTCGATGCCAGCAACTCGAGCCTGTTCCGCCGCAACGCGGTCTTCAAGCGAAACAACCACAACAACCAACTCATGTGCGACACAACCCACGAATGTCATCAACGCTGGGCGAGGCCTGTCCACAAGTGTGGCGCCTATGAGGAGAGTCGTGCTTGATGTACTGATGCATGCAGGTGCAAGTGCATCTGAAGAGATAGTCGACGGGCGGTCCAGTTTACAGGATGAGTTTACAATGTGATGCTGTAGTTCTAGTAGTTTGCTATGAAGTTGGATGCTTGAGTATAAAGTTGAAAATTTTCTTTGGATTGAATGTATTTCTTCCACTGTCTTGCGTAGAGTTTAAGCCACGCAAAATTTTTGCATATACTGATTTATATAGTCATTTGAGGTCATTAGTGCATGTAAGTGCCGAAGATATGTGATTATGTCGTCATTTTATCCACATGACCCTGATGCAGAACGTCACTGCACCGTGAAAAGATTGATTCAAAGCTTCCCAGTTGTCCTAAACGCGCTTGCTTTCTAAAATTCTTATCTCGGTGCAAAGGAATTTGCCTTTTTTAGCTTTCAGAGTTAGTATGAGTACCAGTCGATGATATTGAAGTGACGGTTCAGGCCGTAATGTGCAGGGAGGCGGAGGATATGGATACAGGTACGTCTCTCATTTTATTTCAACGCCCGCATCTGCTTAACTGCTTCTGACATTATTCTGACATGCAGGTTCGTACAATTCAAATAGTCAGCAGTAATACCCTTCCAAGGCATAATTCTATTTATAATAAGCCATTCCACGATGAGAGCGTAGCCAGCTCATCTACGGATAAGATATCAGTGAGAAAAGGGGATTCCGTTTCGGGAACTTTTATGATTGTCATCACCCCGTCAATACCCTGTTTAATGATCTGCCTTGTCAGGCATTCGCCAATTAAGCTTCTTTAGAATCATACAATAATATATTCATAATACTTAAACTGCAGTCGTCGAGTTTCCCTCCTTCACTCTCGGTCCTCTAGACTTTCATAGAGAGATTGTACTTGTCGTTCACTCGAATCTCTCTCTGTTTTTTGTTCCCTCCCACCTCTTCCCTGTTTCTTTCAGTGTTTGGTACAGCCACTTGGACTCCGTTTCGGATTTCCTCTTTGCTTTCCCAAGCGCTCAGGCCTTTGGCGGCCCGCCTCACTTCCACGTCGCGTCTCGCGTTGCATTCGCGTCGTTGGTTTTCCTCGTCGGAGACCACGTGACCCAAAATTCTGGGTCATCTCCTCCCTGCCGCCAAAGTTCTCCGCACCCACAAAAGATTCGTGTCACACGAATAATTTGTTCTTCTCCTATTTGTCCTTTCGGTCTTCCCTTCCCGAAGGAATCCTTTCGATCGACCAATAGCTTATACAATGGCGCCGCTGGACTACATCAGCCTGAAAAATGCAACGCCGTGTTTGTACACCTGTGCTACGACTGGCACGTGCTGTATGCCGCCTGTGACGATCCGGTACTTTCTCACAATCCTTTTATCTATTATTTTCTTTATCTTATCTTGCTGACTTCGACTCCATATACATTCCGTCGATATACCTTTTGACCCTATGTTTTACACACTCACCCCTTGATTATAACTACTCCCTTTGGACTCTATAGACTAGTTCTAGAACGTTATCCTACAGTATAAATACAGGCCCTGTTGTAGCTACAGATCCCCCAGTGAACACAGAACACTTATACCTGTCTTTCTTACCTCTGAGCTTCACTCTACCACCTTTCCGTGTGACCGAACGATCTAACCGAAACTATACCAGTCACGGTTATCACTTCCGTCACACCGCCACACCGCCACCAGAATTAGTAATCACTGCCAAGCCCATTCCCCGGCGAGACTATTCTCAAATCTTTTTCTCGTTTCTGGCGTCATCATTCTATGTTAGATAATAACATTGAACAAGTATGAACTCTCTGAAACTTGCAGTGATAGGCGGCGGTCCTTCTGCATTTTATGTCGCGTCGAGGATTCTCAAACTTCAACCAGAAGCGAAGAACATTCGGATACACCTCTTTGACCGTCTTTGGGCCCCCCATGGTCTGGTTCGGTATGGAGTCGCACCAGATCATCCAGAAGTCAAGGCGAGTTGAGTTTTGATTGGGGACCACACAATAGGAGAGATCAGGAACGGGAAACTCGTGTGTGGAACCTTGTGAGTCTTGCATTTCGTGGCTTACCACTTTCTTTCCAGAACTGCACGCACAAATTCGCACAGGCAGCTGAAGACAGCCGGTTACGGTTCTTCGGGAACGTCGACGTCGGTGACAGCGCCAATACTATACCTCATGCTCTCCGCCTTCCATTAAGTTCTATTTTCAAGAACTACAGCCACGTATTGTTTGCCACAGGATGTACACTACCTACACTGCACGATGCTCTTCCTCCATCCACGTACTGTGTTCCTGCCTTGTCATTAGTGCATTGGTACACTCAGCATCCCGGCGCTCCTCCTCCCCCACCTCTTGATAAAGTGACTCATGTGTCTTTGATTGGCAATGGCAATGTTTCGTTAGACGTGGCGCGCATGCTTCTCACCAACGTCGATGTTCTTTCGAAATATGATGTCCCACAAGCGGTGCTGGATGTCCTCACGCGTTCCAGTATCAAACATGTCTCGATCATAGGTCGACGCGGCCCTCTAGAAGCTGCTTTCACCATGAAAGAACTTCGCGAGATGATAAATCTCCCGGAGGCGTCCATGGTCCCCCTTGACCCGTCTCTCATTACTCCGCTCTCTTCCGATCCTCCGCTAACCCGCCAACAATCTCGCGTTTTTCAACTGCTTCAACAAGGTTCGAAATGCGCACCAGGAACAACAGCCAAAACCTGGTCTCTCGACTTTTTTCGATCTCCCATAGGAATCACGCCGCCGACGAAAACATTCCCGTCAGCTCAATTATCCCTGGCTCACACTTCCGTCGATCCAAAGACACAGCGCGCAGTGCCGACAGGGGAGGTGTCCACAATCTCAACCGACCTCGTGGTGACCTCGTTAGGATTCCACGGCGAGCCCACTGTCAACTTCTACGACCCAGGTCTCCGACATCTTCGTTCCGTAAGCGGCCGCATCGTCACCTCCAATGGTAAAATCCTAAAGAACGTCTACGCATCGGGCTGGGCAGCCACAGGTGCAAAGGGTGTTTTGGCGACGACGATGATGAACGCGTATGGAGTGGCTGACACTATCCTAACCGACTGGAAGGCATCTTCTGAACCCGATCAAAATAATGCTGGCGAATCAGATCCCCAAGTGCATGACCTGCCAGCACTGAATTTGAACCCGACGTTGGATGAGGTACCTGAAGAAATTCAGAAGGCGGTGGAGCAGAGGTTGGTGACTCAGTATGACGACTGGAGGAAGATCGATCAGGAGGAGGTAAGAAGGGGTGGGGTGCTAAGTAAGGAGAGGGAGCGAATGGGATGGGCTGAAGCCCAACAATTCATCTCATAGTATAAATCCTCCGTCACGGTAGCTTAATCGTTATTAAGGCCCTTATAATTTGCGATCACAATATACATGGTTTACTCTGAGGAACCTGAAGCAGCATTGTACCGTACTGGTACGGCCCAACTACGAGAATCGTGGAACGAGGCATTTGAAAAGTCATGAATTGATGAATATTCGAAAGAAAGCATTACGCATCTATGATCGACCAAAATATTTGAAAAAAAGAAGAACAATAGTGTTGGGTGAGAGAAGAAATTAAACAGTACGATGGTTTGATTTGAGAAAACAATTCTACGATAACGCGATGATAGCGAGGCTCAAATTTACGGTCATCTTATAAAGACAGCAAGGTCCCAGGTAGAGACCGACTTCTTGGTCGTCCTCTTACCAAGATGATGGGAAAGCAGGACGGCAAGCGACTGAGATGCATGCCCCCTCAGTTTGCTCTCATTCTCCAGTCTCGCTGACGTATTATTGTCTCCACTACCCCTACGGAGATGCTTCATCGCGGCCTTGCGTTCCCTCTTGATGTGTATCTTCACATGGTCAAACCTGACATAATTCTTCCAGCATCCCGCGGCAGGACACATATACCTTGTTCTGAAATGCTTTTCCATGACATGCCGATGTATATTCTTGCCAGATGCCTGGCAATCCTCCCACTTGCAACTCTCCACTCCGCGGCCACAGTCCTTGGATGAGCTGAGCCCATGCACATCGACCAGGTGCTTCGCCGCTAACTGTGGGTCATTGAACCATTCGCCGCACATCGTCTCGGACTCGTTCTCGTCGATGTCAATCATACAGCATGTCCTGGAAGGGCCATTGCGTCTGATATCTTCAAAGTCGGTTTTGGTCTTTATGTCGTTTGTGTTCATGGGGGTGGTCGTTCGGACTGGCACTGAGAACATATCGGTGGCAAGAGGATCATGTGGATAGCGACCATAATAATAGCCTTGGTCATGGATTCTTTGTCTCTCTTGTGATAACGTCTCCTCAGCCTCCTCCTTGATTCTGTGGGGCTCCTCAAACTCCTGGAAGTAGTTTTCAGGCCGCATTCCTTGAGCAATCACTGCTGGCTGAGTCTGATAGCCTCTCGTTGGAACTGATGCTCCATTAAAACCCATATCCCTTTGCCACTGGAAATTGTGGGCGTGTTGGTTATTCCAGCTCTGGTTCTGAAAACTCGTGGAAATAGGAGCTTCCCACTGAGTGGAAGGCTGACTACCATAAAAATTATCCCACGTCGTGGGGTCAGTAGAGATATTGCTCGCTCCATAGGCGCTGAGCAGATTGGATGGATTATGGGCTGGCCGTGTATCATAGAAATAAAAATTGTTTGTGGAGGGCCCAGGTCCTATGGGAAGGCCGGTGTGATGCTGTTGAATTGAATTGGGAGAGTAGTTGACGTTTCCTGCCATGGAAAATCCATCGAGATATCCTCGATAAGGATTTGTCGAAATATCCTGGTTTACAGGGTAATTGCTGTGGATAGAAACGTTTGCAGACTGATGGGGTTGGGCCGTAATATTTCTTCCCTGGCGGAAACGCCGGAAAGCCCTCGTATCTGAAGCGTTTTCAACATTTGTGAACATTCCTTCAGTGTTTGTATTAGTGAAGTCATTATACATAGACATGTTGTGAGCTTTAAAGAGGCGAATGCGACTGGATAAGGGGGTAGATTTCTGGGGATATTTAGGCCTCAGCGGGCCTGTTTTTAAAGCTTTTCCTCTGAACATTGGGGCCAGAATCGGTTCCTTTGTCACTCGAGAGCCTCCAGTGTCTCTTGCATTGCAGATATGTTTTCCATGGCCAACATATCCAGGCCCTCGTTGGGGGCATTGACCTTCCTAATGCGGATGCGCACTCCGCATTGCCTTACAGATGTCGCGTCACTCAAATTCTGGGCGTTAAAGACTTCTTAAGGCGGATATGACCTCAATGGAGAGCGTAACAGCTTCAATCTATGTGGCGCACCGCTTTGTGCGAACCTCTGATAATGGAGTTAGATATGCTTTGACAATCGAGTCATTGTACTATGAAGCAAAAAGATCATCATACACATCCGAGGTTTGGAAAGAAAATGAGATAACGCCGAGGGCCAGTCAATTCTAAAGAATGGCATTCGTTCATTTCGCATTGTCCGTGCTATTGGGCAGACCCACTTGTTATCTGAGGGCCAAAGTGAACGGAGTTACCTCACCCTTCTTAACGTATCAAGCCCAGTCAGCACATACTATGTCGGATCTGGCCGCTTACCGAAAAGGTATATTATAAACAATGCGAGCATTCTTATTTCTTTTCATACATACAACAAAATGAGTCAACCGCCTATACTTACCTCTGGGAAGATGGAGACGCAATGTTGAGTTCTTGTAGGCTCATTCAACAGCTTCATATCATACACTATCATACTGAACGTATCATTTTATTCGATTAGGCGACCTTGTTTGCTATACTTTTGTTGGAACAGTTTCTTTGAAGTGGATCGTTGAGGCCCCAGTTCTTTGCAAGTCCATCAAACTACCTGCAGACTTTTTGGTCCTCATAAAATTACCTGAGAACACGCCTCCAAATGGAGTCAGTCTCCCAACCTACCGAGACCCACCGGTCACCTCCCGAATATGACTAATAGACTTCTGATGCGCCGCTGTAGCCTCTCAACCGAAGCCTACGCAAGTGCTTAGTGGAAAAGAAGGAGTTACAGATCCTCTCCCAGCTGCTAACCGACCAAACCTCTAGAAATGATTTTTTTTATCGTGATCATCACTGAATCAGCATCACAATAAACTGCTTGGACCTCAGTTCAACGTTGACCATAATCCCTCTAAACTAGTGTATAGTGCAGTCCGTACACACTCTTCAATCGCCTGATATTTTGAAGTTGACGGAAGGACTTTACATTATTGCTTCAAGTGTGGACAACATAGTTTATTCAAGGAGGTTCTCCGAAACGAGCTCTGAGTCGCTGCACCTTCAATGACCCAGGATTCTCGACGGCGTGGTGGGCAATACTCAGGGAGGCTCAACACCGTGTACAGTGACGCGGTAAAAAAGGTAGTGAGCCTTCTCAACAAGTTACGACTTACGAGGTGTCCGGGCTAGATCGTCGTGCAGTCTTCTCCGGACCAGATTTTCTGCGTAAATGTAAATTGAAATTGTGAGGGCTGCAGTAATCCCAGCCTCCTGAGCAAGCTCCGAATTTCATTCGCAATCACATCATGGTTGATTGTCCTCCTTCCCCATTGTCTCAAACCTCATAATCTGTCTGGGTGTTTTCATAAATCCCCCACCTTACTCTAGCTCTATATTTGAACTGCGTTTGTAACGGACAATGCAACGGGCGAGCTCTTCCCGCTGGCCCGCTGGCTCCTGGTGGTAATATTTGGATTTAAAGTCTAACCAAATACTGGAGTTCGGCATCGGAAATAACCGGTACAACCAAGTCTCGTGAAACTCTCCCTCCTCCAATCCCGCTTGAATCCCGCTTCCAATCTCATCTTCCCTCGTTCACTGTCTGCGACGATGTCCTCGGGTCTTGTTCTCCGATCTACCTTCTCTAGGAGCCTCACCCATCGTCTGGCAGCGCGCTCTGTCACCCATGGTGCGTGGTTGCCTTGGATTCAACGCCAATGTCTCACTGACCAATGAGAGTAGCTCGATATGCGACCAGCGAAGCAACACAGTTCAAATACGTCCCTGGCGGTCGTACGTTCTTTTCACCTCTTAAAAGACCATTCAAAACTTATGACATGAACTAGCCATTATCCAGGGTACCGTGAATGACCCTACAACCTTCCCACCACCATCGCGGTCCCATGGATCATACCACTGGTCATTCGAGCGACTTCTTTCGGCGGGTCTCGTTCCTTTGACCGCTGCTGCGTTCTTCACAACAGGGAGCAACTACCCTGTCATTGATGGACTTCTTGGGGTTACTTTGGTCATGCATAGTCATATTGGCGTACGTTCGCCTCTTCATCGACCCTATATCGTAGTGTGTGCTCACGCTGTTTTACAGTTCGATTCATGCCTCGTTGACTACCTCCACCCTCGCAAATTCCCTGTTCTTGGAAAAGTCGCCACATGGACTCTGCGAACAGCAACTGTCGCCACCCTTGTTGGCCTCTACCAGTTTAACACCAACGATATCGGTCAGCACGCTTTCTTCATTGGACCTGTCCTTTTGACTAAATTTCTTTGAAGGTCTCACCGAACTTATCGCCAGAGCCTGGACTGCTTAACTATACTCAGAAGAGGATGTATGATACCACATCGCCCGCTAGAATTATCAAAATAATAGCGATTACTTTCGTTCACATGACCATTCACACATGCCGCTCTATCACCGCCTATCATTGCAGATATTGCATCGGAATTCAGGTGTTTCGTTTTATGTCAGGTAAGTGCTTCGGGATAAATACGTGTTGAAACTGCTCCTAGCCTTCTTCAAATATACGATCTTCAACTCGAGATCGACCAGAAGCGACACGTTGGTCGTTGTTAACAATCAGTGCCATATGTATGCATCTCTGTTGTATTCGGCGTGTTCAAGACATCTTAGATCTTCGAAGGGCGTTGTATCCATACTCCACTTGACGCTGGTATCTCGAGTCTCAGCATAATGTATACATCACCCATGTGACGACCTTTCGTCCCAGTCAGACTCATCACTGGCGATGACAGTAGTATGTTCGTAGCTTCAATGGGAGCCTTCCTCAGGCGCATTCCTCAGAGTCAGCAAGTGTGCTTCTTTCCCGGTCATTATATGATTATCTGGATCGAAGGGCGTATCACTCAAATTGCTTAGTCTGAGTCGCCTGGAGTCGTTTTTTGTACCATGTCAAGTCGGAGATAACTGGTCTGGATTGCCTGTGGTTTTATAGCCTTTCTCATGGTTTTAAAATATATTGAAAGCTGGTAACTATTATTCCATAAGAGATATACATGGGTAGTTTAGATATCGTGACTAATCTTAGACTATTATATAGAACACAAAACGACTGATGAGATTGGGATGTAGGTAATAAATTAAATGAAATAATGACCAGAAGGTATGGGAGGCAGTGAAACGAGGAGTTCACAGTGTTCTCAGGCAAGAAAAGTTAGTCCAGAATAACGTAGTTGATGATGATAGGGCACGGAAGGGCCACAAGGGAGGAATGAGAGAAGTTGTGAGAGATGATTAGGGGGTGTTAAGAGGACTACAGTGATCTGAGCAGAATTATCAGGATTCATTGAGTGGGTTCAGGGGCCGTTAGGTTGCTGGCTTCAATAAATTGTTGGTGGACAATTTCGCGGAATTGCTTCGGAACCTTCTCTCCTTCATGTTCATTTCTGAAGTGCCCCTGTAGCTGGTTCTCGCGGGTCATCCTAACGTCGCACATGGTGCAATAAAGCCAGACGTTAGTGTGGAATTCGTTCAGATGTCTGACCCTCGCCCCTCTAGCAATCATAGTGTCGCACCCGCTCGCTTCGCACTTCATCTGCGGTTGGCCCTTGCAGTTATTTACGACTAGTCCGTGGCCAGGGTTCACGATCAAATTGGGGCTATTTTTCAAGTGACTTTGTAGGTTTTTGCTGCCTCGCCATGTCGTATTACACCCTGCGACGGGACATGGTAAGAAGGGAAGGTCGGCTTCCTGAACTGTTACACGGTCAGAGCTCTCGTAAATTTGAGGATTTTCTGCTTTATAAGTCTCCACCAGATATCGCGCCCCCAACCGCGTCGACTTCGTCGTACACTCATGCCTTTTCCAAGCATAAGCCTCTGCCAGCCAGGACGCACGAGTGAGCTTACGGCTGTCTACGGACTTCATGTTCTTCTGGTCGAGCTGGGTGTCGAGATTTCCCTCTTTTTTGATTGCCCTGATACGTTTCTTCTTGCTGACACGGCGCTTTCTACCCCGACCTGCGGTGACTCCGGGAACTTCAAAGATAAACTCGACGGGCGCTTCTTCATCCATAATAGGCTTTTTATCTTTTTGATGGCTTTTCAGCTTCTGTTCGGGCACTGGGAGTGAATGTTCCACACAGGAGTCGTTGTACTGAGGCAATTCTTGCCCTGAGAAATCAAAATCAAAATCCTCCAGTTTCTCTATACGTAGAGCGGGATCGATATGATCATTGCAGAATGACTGTCCCGCGTTCTGTATCTGTGGGTAATAGAAATTCTCGTTCTCATTATACTGAATCGAATGGGGATATAGATGCTGAGGATGAGATGTGTTAAAGGGCGCATAGTCATCTTGCTGCTGAGCTGGTTGGTTCGACTTTGTTGCATCCCAGCCCTCGAAAGAGGTATCAATGTAATTAGGCTGAGCTGGCGTTCTAGCTCCCAAGTATATCGGCTCCTCCTCAAGATAATCTCCTAGCCCTGAGCTCGGGTATCTATTCTGACTGTCACCTAGCTCATTCCGGAAATAGCCCGAATATGTATCGGTCTCATAACCCTGGAAGTCAAATGGCGTCTGAGGCGCAAAATTGAAGGTGTCTGCCGCTTGACCTAAGGACTGATAGCTTGATGCAATCTGATTAGCGAGGCTCTCCATGGGATTAAATAGCAGCTCAGACGGTTCCATATACGTTGTTGAGCTGAGTGATCACATATCAGATGCTGACTTGTAAACAAAGAGTACCGATGCTAACCTAGATTGGAAGTCTTCCCCTAGAATAGTGGCATGACCATTGGAGGATTGATTTCCTGTCACTCCATAAATGTCGTATTCCTGTGTGCCAGACGCAGAAATTGAAGGTAGACGGCTCAGTGGCGTTTCTGTGCTTGGACCTGTCTTTGGTCCAAGATGATATAAGCTGGATTTCCGAATTCGACGGATGGCTGAACCGCTATAAAAGCCTAAGTCTTTCGCCAAGGTCACGGCATCCAATGCGAGTGATGTTGCTTTCTGGGGTCGAAGGTATGGATGTACCCTTGTCTTAGAAAATATAGCAGACGATGAAATGGGCACCGAGCTATTTGAACAAGCTCGTATAGATTTAAGGGTGAAGTCATTGAAGGTGGATGCCCTGGTATTTCGATGTTACACAAATGCTTTATTCAGATTACAATAGCTACTCACGGATTTTGTGGAAGAAATGATTGTTGAGTGGATGGATAATTGTTGGCGTTGAAAGTGATGAGCTCCTAGTCGACGTCATAAGGTATGTGAGCTTAGTGGCACATTAAAGGGTGAGATGAATTAGCACGTACCATCGTTTGAAAAATATTAAATTAAGGCTGATTCAAAAGTCAGACAATTTTTCGTGTGTATGGTGTATTTCAATAAAGTCGGGAAAAATAGGGGTTATGTTTCGAGATAATTAAAAAAAGATGAAAGTAGAGTGTGTGTTAATTTATAGAGAAAGCAATGAGAAGTGTGTGTATAGATGTGATGTGAATATCGAGATTGGATGTTGGGAATGTACCTGTGCCTCGGTGCCAGTGCCCTGACGTCTTTTAAAACCTTATAGACGCGTCGCGAACCGCCGTATATATCGTCTCGTTGGGAAGCAGGACAATGAAGTATCTGTATATCTGAACAATTGAAATTCGATCGGCTCCTACTAATTAAACATTGCAATGAACTATTGTCTGGAACTCGACAACCAAACAGTGGTTACTCAGAGGGAATATACGGTTCTCGACACGAGCGAGTTCGTCACTTGTTGAAGACCTTAAACTAGATCCATAGCTCGAAACTTCACTGGTGAACAACCAGATAAAACCATCCCCGGACTAGCAGGCAAAATAAAGCATCCATAATAAGCCCTCTAAAGGTAATCCACAACTTATGAGTTGATCCTTGACTCGCGAACAATTCAATTCCATGTTTTTAGGTGACTATTGTCGTTAGTCAATTACGTTATCTAGACAACAGATCAAAAAGGTACTTGGGCCATCGGTCACCAACAGAGTTTGGAAAGGGGAATCCGGAGGAAGAATTACAATGTCGTATACTCAGCCCGGGCCCCGGGCCCCGGAAGAAGGTCCAACCTTCTCCTCGCTTAGATACCGCGAGAAAGCAGTGTCCGTAAATGATCTGGCTTGAAAGATGGCGGGCTCCATTGCACGGACCTTCAAGGGGCTCATGCCTCACGACTGAAGCTTACTGTAATAATTATGGATTGTTTTCCAACTCCGATCTGACAACAGCGAATATGTATTGTATTAATGAAGACATACATTTTTAAAGTCATGCTGTCTCCATTACTAGTTTCGATGACTAAAGACTTTCAGGAATTAACAGATGCGTTTGATCCACAGATTATTGACTCTTTCGAAGTCGCCTAAACTGCGACCAATGATCAGATGTCTGACATTTACGCCCTGATTTCTTATGTGATAATCAATTGCTTTCTGAAGCCAAATCCTGAGACCATCTCCCAGAAGAGCATGGCACATCACAAATACATCAAAACTTGACCATTTACGCTCTGAAAAGAGGGTGGTGGACAAGGAAAATTAGAAGTAGACAATGAAAGCGACGGGATGTTAGAAAGGGAGAAAGAGAAATGGAAAGACAACAAACAGAGCGAGCTTGGGCCTCGACAGTTAGAAGCGGCACCACACGCTTCAAAATGAGGCGACGAAGGTCACTGTAAATTATGCTCAATGCCTAAATTCAACACATAATTAGCGAGTTCTTCTCATACTGTCATAGTCCGCCCACCAGTTTTAGCTGAGCTAGGTTCGGTATTGACCCCCATATTCGTAATAACGGGTATGTTCCCTTGCTATACAATCGGGGTTCCTTGTCTTCTGTTTTTGAACCGCGGAATGGCTAAGTCCTTTGCATGCACAATAGTCCACACATTTCTCGGACACGCACTTAAAACAAGTCGGGCTTCTGGACATGTGGTCGTCTCCTGACTGTATTTTGGCTACAGTAATTTCCTTCCCCGCTTTGATAGGCTTCAGGGCACGAACACTAAGAGAAAAGGAGTTATAATCCCAGCCCCAGGTAGCATTGGGGGTACAGCTGGAGCAATAAACAACAAAGTCAGAGATAAACGAAGGAGAGATGATAATGTGTGGCATACCTGTGATTAATTCTGCTCGATAGCAAGAACAAGCCTCGATGTTTGGGAGCCTCACCGGTTCCTTCCGATCTGCTGGGCGGAAGGCGGATTGCAAGTGAGTTACGTCGTAGTACCAGCTCATACCATGTCATGTCCTTCCTTTCATGGGATTCCATAGGGAGCAACGAGAAGAGTTCATCGAGGAACTCTGGATTTATTCCGTTGAAGAGTTCTGCAAGGTGTTCTTCGTGCGGACCGCCGAAGACAGTGTACGGAGCTATCACGCACGGCCGCTCGACAAGGATGAGCTGCTCGGATAAGATGTCCTGCTGGGCGAACATTCCCGAGAGTGAAACATAGTCTTGGATGGATGACGGACTCGACGTAGAGGTTGGATTTCCTATGAGGAAAAGATTAGGAAGAAATGGCGGCATTGTAGAGATACGCATAAACGATGGAAGCATAGCCGATATGTTTGCTTCGAGTATGGCACGACATTCGAATATAGTGCCATCAGGTACAAGAAATCGGAGGGTTCGAGGACCGTGGATGCACTGAGAGTTCTGTGTGCGCCCTTCGATATCCATATGACCTGCGGGAGAGCTGACGTTATCTGTATATGGAGCTTCCTCTATGGGTACAGGGAAGTTACTGGAGTGAGACGCACAGGAGTGGCACTCTATGTCTGATAGGGTAGAAGAAGAAGCGTTGATATAGGTAGGAGCGTCGGAGGTGAACGAAGTGGAGTCTCCATATTCTGGACCAGGGTTAATCACAAAGGTGATGGCATGGAAGGCGACCCTCTTAGTGCGCTCGCAGCGCACTTCAGACTGAGAATGTATGGCATGGTCCACAACGTTATCGTCGTTTGGGAGTTCGCAATACGTGGCATCACTTGGGCTCGTGCCAACGAGCGTTATATCTTCGCTGGTCGCAGGCGAAGACGAATGTGCGGACAGTCTTCGGCGCTTATTTTCGGACCTAGGGAAGGTATCATAATGAACATTTAAACTTTGAAATGCATGAGGAGACATTAGGCGTGGGTTTGAAGAAGAAGAATAGAATGGTAGGAAATTCAAACTCTACTTGGCTTTTAAATGCGGGATGTTGTGGCGATCATAGGCTGAGATGCCACAAGAAACTTATTAGGCAGCCATAAAGGTCATAATTCAAGTAATAGGATGGCCATGTCGGCGGTCGAATGCAAGAGCGTGTTGAGCACGAGCAGCGGACGCGGATTCATATTGGCAATTGGATGGCAACGAAGATACCTGTCGTGGAATGCAGTTTGTTATATCGACACCGTATGATCAAGTGAAATGGCTCGTGCAAGTGCACAAGCATACGAGTACTGAGAAACAGGAAAGGTGCAAAGACTATCCGTAGCTAGGACGTCTTCATTTGTCCACAATCAAGGGCGTGTCTACTCCGCCAATTAGTTGGGTCGTGACTGAAATAGAGAAACGTACTGGACCAGCATACAGGTAGTCTTCCGTCAAGGATCCACTGTGATGTGATGAGCCTCCATGGGCTTCGAATGACTCGGACAATCCTTACTAAGCTTTATCGGTCCAAAGTGTATGAGAAATGGGACATTTATCAATTATGAGGTGGTTTCTGGTCTGGACAGCTTTGCATAGTGTGAAATGAAAGGCATATTGAACTCACAATGCTTGGCTTCTGAAAATATTTTATCGACAATGGTTAGAAATCGCCGGCATTACTTGCATAATCAAAGTTTTATGCAGCGTACATTGCCGAGCGTACATAGGAAGCCGTAACGGCAGTGTCGAGATTTGTCACTGTGAGCGAAAACCACTGATACTTACTCTGTTAGTAGCCGGTACCACCGGGTACTATAACCGACTGAAGATGAAATGCGTAGGGATTTGGGAAGGACTTGGGAAGGACGTAATAATCTCTTGGAGAAAACACTTCAAAGATAAACGCCATGGAGTTTTATCCATTCAACTCATTATAATGTACCCGCTGACTCATTTTTGTACGAAAAGAAACACCAAAGGACCGTCGTGCTGAAGGTGCCGCTTATGATGGCAACTTTTTGAGCGAAATCTTAGTAAGTATAAGCAAAGGTCTACCCCTGGTAAGAGTATGATTGTCCTATTACAAACATACAATTTTTTTTTACCATTATACCGCGTTTTAGAGATATGGGGGTGCTCTTTCGCCTGATCAAGTCACGAATGACGTCTTAAGATTTGAAAACAAGTACCCAGTCACCCCTTTCTAGATAGTCTCGATTTCCTGGGCTACTTAAGTCAGTACTCACCCCCTTGAATAGGCTACAGAATAAATAATTTATAAGTGGTGTTTGGTATTCCATACAAGTACAACACATGCTAGTGTAGATAATGGCGATGATAAATGTATAATATACATAATGAGATGCTAGCAAAATTGCACTAATAACGGTAGCATAAAATCAATCCAACATTAAAAAATATGGAGACGTGCACTTCTGTGCGCTTTCTGTGAACTCTTATTACAATTTTCTGACTATCTTATCTGCAGTAAACACTCCATTTATGCGATGAGCAATGTCCGACTCAAAATAGATCGTCGCATCTAAGCATCGAGTGATCTAAAAATAGATTCCAATAATGCTCAGATAGGTGTTTCGCTATGACCAGAGGGGCTTCCCACCTTTAAGATATCGCTGTGACTGTGCAATTTCCTCAGCCGATTTCCAGATAGCTCTCTCTTGCTCAGAGTGGGCGTAGTTGTATCTGAACGACTCCTTCTCCCAGGCAAAGACCAGCCGAGGATCGAGCTTTGGCGGCGAATCAGGACTTTCTATGTCCAGATCCATTTTGTCCTGGTCGCAATGCACAGATTGCACGAACTCCCTCGGGCTGAGCAAAGGCGCTCTCGTGTAGACCATCCGAGAAGCCACTGCGTTTGAAATAAGCTTTGCCGTTCGCTCAGGGTTGCTGTCGAAGCGAAGAACCAATACGCAGACGACAAGCGACGTGTGGCGGTTCAAAACACCGCTAATCGCATTAGCGACAGAGGCGATTTTGTTAATCCACGCGTCTGCAGTGCTGATTGTCCGTTCCGATCTTATTGGCGAGGGACAGGAAGAATCGGTTACTGTTTCCAGCCACCGAGAGCAGCTCGGAGACAAAGACCGAGGTCGCTCGGACTCGGGAGCTTGGCCCACGGCTAGGTCGAACTTGAGGTGCGTGAGGCGGGGTAGCGCCTCGGTGCTCATCCTACGCCCAGCCCATGCCGTCCACTCTTCCCATCGATTAAGGACCGACAAGTGGGTGACGTCAGCGAAAAAGGAAGATCCCTCAAAGCGCGGACGGAATATGAACAAGGGATGAGAGTCGTGCAGCATCACTGACAGCTTCCGAGGAGAGATATGCGAGGAGTTGTGTAGATCGAAGAAGAAATAGTCCGTGACGGCGGCGCGTGCATGGATTTTCCTTGCTTGGCGAATGGATAGGGGGGCGGAGGATAAATTTGGAGCAGCGGTAGAATGACTGTGTGAATTCCACGGAGTAGGGGTCCCCAGAAGTTGGCTTCCCTTGTTGTTTCCAGGTAGGTCAGCATAGGCGTTCGCAGAGCTCGGCCAGTAGGATAGGTTGACGACACCGCGGCACACCGCTAATAGAGTAACAAGGCTATCCGTATCGATGTCTGCGTAGATGAGCAGGGACTTAACGCAGTTGGCGAAGAAGTCCGGGGGTTTAGAGTTAAGCGTCTGGATGGTGCGGAGGAACGCATACGCGGTGCGCTGAGTTTTCAAAACAACCTCGGAGTACAGTATCTCGTCAATCCTGTAGAATAAAACAATTAATAGAATTCGGTCAGTAAAACAAAGTAGCATCAGAGCTGTGCGTGGTGGACCTACCATGGGCGGATTCTACGAGACAAAAGAGCGAGGTTGCAAGTTATTCTGCCGTCTAGTTGTGCAGCCGTTTCAAACACTTGGCGCAAAATGTCGTCCGGAAGGAGTGGCCTGTAGCTTATATAGATCTGGCCCATAACTACTGTCATCCCTTTGCTATTTGATGCAGTGCTGAGTGGTAAAGACGTTGAGCAATGGAGAGAACAGAAGTTCAGTTTAATGGAAGGAGACAGGGAGCTGCAAAATCCGGGTAAAATTCGTGGACCTTTTGACGACCTTCGTGTATGCATAGAGATACTTATATAACAGTCTGAGGCCGGGTTCCATCTTGCCGTCGACATATGGGTAAAGGAGGATCTTTGCCCGATCTCCCCATACAAGCCCCTGCATTTACACAACGCAAATTACAACATATCTCCAGTTTTTCAAGCTATTTTGAGCCTTGATACAATGAGCAAATCCCAAGGTTGTCCGGTCATAATTGTGCGCATCGGTTTAAAGCGACTGTCTGAAAATTTCCATTGAAATCCGTGGACTCATGTTTGATTGATTTCAAAATTCACACAGAGGGTCCACCTACGTGCCATGAAAGGGTCTAACATTCGTTTCACCGCTTTTGACAGCCAACCATTGAAGTCATTCATGTTTGACATATGCTCAGTCTTCCCGATCATCCGAAAGCAGAAATATATGCTTCTCATATACGTGATCCAAATATAGATCCTTTGATATGGGGGCGCCCGAGGAAAACACACTTTTGAACCTTTGATTTCAGTAGACGCCAGTCCACGGGTTCGACACATCGACGACTTCTTGCCGTGAATAAAGGAAGTTGGACATGTGTAGAGAGAGAAATTTTCAGCAACGTGAACTTCATTTGATACTAGAACATTCGGGGGATAGAGATGTAGGTGCATCGTGCGGGCTGCTCTGATGAATCACGTAGATGGCCGTAACCCGGTACACTTGAGCAATGCGTGATGCATTACTGGTGATACATTTATGGCATCATAGTCCTCCTAGAATGGACCAAGGTTACGAGCGAGTGACGGTTAGAAATCCAGCACCGCGGTTGTCCACGCCATAGGCGTATTCTGTTCATCCCTTCCTACCTCGTCAAGGTCCCTTGAAATGGATGCGTGATACATAGTCTCCACTGAAGTCTCTATGTTCCTTACAGCCTCATACATCGACAATAAATTTGTCGCTTATCTCGGCCTCGGGATGATGAAGTCGCGTAAATTTCCGAGGACTTACGAGGACATTGCGCGGGCTGGCAGTTGCCCTTGACAAAGGAGTCAGGTAAGCGAGGGAAGGCTTCCTGAATGACTATTGCTCTGCTCGTGTTGATCAATAGAACACAGGATCAATCTTCACTAACTTGGTGACAGACAAGGGGAAATTTTTGGTACCGTTTCTTCAAGTTTTGTGGATGATTTGGATTACAAACTAACTGTTTTGTCCATCCTACGGGAGCTTACGGTATGTTTATTATATAGTTGCATATGCAGAGAGATCTCAGTAAGACCCGATCATCGTGCATATAGATGTTTGTGTGGACCATGTCGACATCTTCCCGAAGCTTATTTCTCTAGCACCTGTACCAACTTCACCCCATACTGAAAGGACATAGGAACATCATAGGATCTGCATGTTTGCATATCACAATCACAGAAGCTTGTGTACTAAGATGTCGATAAGAATGCCAGCAAAGCAGTTCCAAGCTGTCGCGAAGTGCTCTCGGTAAAGTTTCTGTCTGGATCTGTCGTGCGTAGGGATCAACCCATGTTGTCCATGGACTCCGAGGGGCCGGCATCGACCCTGCGTAGGCAATACTTAAAAAAGGGTGTCCAACATGGATGCACTCGGTTACATGTTAATTCACCCCTCGGGTCATGTTCCTAGGAGCAACACGAATGTTGACCATGAGACGTCCGAAGCCTTTTAAGGTGCTCGCGAGTGTCTGATATTTCAAGTGTATGAGGGGCGTGGAGGGACTTCGAAGACGTTGGAAATTGGGCATTCTTGATATTACAAAGGCATTTGTATGAAAGACATGCCATGTCAATTGATAAGGGTCACTAGGCCAGCGAACGGAGAGGAGATCCACGTAATATTTCTCACTTTTAAAGTATACTCAACCTAAGATGAGGACAGCATTCCTGAAATAGGCGACTGTGTGGTGGAAAAGTCTCAAGGCATTTGAATTCATTCGGCACTCGTCATTTCCACATACAAGGATCAAATTGTGATTAGGCTCGGCAATACGTCGATTAGGATGATCGCTGTCTGTGCACTTCTTTGCAACCCTGACAAGCATATATACGAGTAGGAGAGATTCATCTACCCAGGCCCACCAACTTGAAGTTCTCGACATTTCCCCTCATTTCTCACATTCAAATCGCTTTTATCACGTCAATTATTGTCCTAGTCGATGGAAGATCGGTCCTTCTTCTCAGAAAGGATGAACTCATTCCTTTTTTGAGTCCTCTAACCGAATGACATCATACATGAGGAGTTTGCATTAAGCACGGTTCACTGCCAATCCTACAAATAGGAGTCTTTTGCTTTTGATTTTATTTCCCCCTCTCCCCACCTAAACCTGCCATATTGATTCAGGCAATATCGCACCCGCGGAAAGCGTATTCAAGCTTCAAGCTTTGAGCCCAGCGCCGCGCCGCCTTAACAAAGTATTCCCATCCACCGAGACATGCGATGGAGAACATAGAGCTGGAGCCGTCTGGCCCGTTATATTTGGTAGTTTTTCTGCTACTCTTGTTCAGTTTGGGCCGATCAAGAAACTCCGTTGTATTTGACTGACTTTCAATGTGGTGTACAGCTGTGGGGTAAACCTCTATTCTTGATATGATCTTTCACCTCTCCTTGACCTCTCCGTCTCCACGTGAATGCTCAACCGCTCCCAAAGTTCAGCGGCATCATCGGCAAATTAAACAGTGGGGTAAGTGACGTCATGTGACGTCATAAAGGATTTGTTCTTTTCGCGGAGTGGGAAAACCTGTGATTTTTCACCTCTGGCATGATGCTCCTGGCACCCTTCAGTTGCCGTCTGTGGTGATCTTCGCCTGCTTCTTTGGTATCCCTTTTGTATAAAGAAGACATTGTTTCTGTATGTTTTGATGGTTATACTCAAACTTCGCCACCATGGATCTTCGAAAATTCCCGAACACAAACTTATATGACGCTCATATTCGCCCAAACTACCCTACTCCTCCTCCTTCATTCGATCAACTTATGCTCCCCCAGGATCACTCTTCATTCCAGAACGAAGTCTACCCATATCCGCCCCTCAGCCCCAGTGTATCCTCTAGTGGAAGCTACAACAGCTTTGCACAATCTCCCACACCATTTGTAAGTTCGCCGGAAAGTCGTTGACCCATCTGTAGACTAACAAGATGTCTAGGGCTCATTGCCTCCTTCGCCACTCCCCATGGACCTCTCTCTTTCAGCTGCATCCTTGTTAATTGATTCATTGTCGCCAGAATTGGATGAGACTGATTCCATTATCTCTATATCTACGTCCTTCCATCCGAACACGCAGCCAACTCCGGATACCATATTCGCCTCTTCCGATGGCGTCCTCTTCTATATCCGTTCAGAGACCGTATTGACTGCCTGCCCGACTGCATTTATCGCGATCCTCAAAGATCCTTTATCGCATCCCAAGTTCAGAGATGAGAACATTCTGCTTGATGTACCTAGCGCCGAACTCAACGTAATATTTCACGCCTTGTATGGCACGTCTCCCGCTGCCAATAGCCCGACCTTCGAAACCCTTGTACAAGCAGTGGATTACATGCCATTGCATTCTCTCCCTCCTCAAACCCTCGTACGCCCATCCGGAAGTTTGCATGAACTCCTCCTATTCCACGCACCGCTGCACCCCATGGAAACATACGCTCTTGCAGCACACCATAAACTTCACTCACTTGCAGTTAGCGTCTCGTCACATCTTTTATCCTACGACCTGTCGACGATTTCGGATGACATGGCAGAACGAATTGGTGCAATCTATCTCAAGAAGATCATGCTTCTCCACATGGGGCGGTTCACCGCATTGAAGGCGATTCTTCTGCATCCGCCACACCCACACCCTCCGAGCAAAGAATGCGGATTTGAGGATCAAAGGAAGCTCACTCGTGCTTGGGCACTCGTCAGTGCCTATTTGGCTTGGGACGCGAGGCCGGGTTCGTGCAAAATCTAACTAAGCTGAACTCGCTAACCCGGTACAGCAGATCTTTCGACGCATAGTATGCACAGCGCACTTAATCCACTCATGGAGCATCTATCGTGCGCCATGTGTCATCAAGCACTCGAAGACAAGATCAAAGCCGTCGTCGTGCAATGGGCATCTGTGAAGGTAAGTGATGTTCATCTCTCATTTCTTCTACCACTATTTCTTACGGCTTGAGCATGCCGCGTCGGGCATAAATGTGGATACATTTTGGAAAGCAGGGAAACCGTGCTCTCAAGTCTCACAGCTTTTCAGAGACGTTTGCGATTGCTCTGTTCTTCCATGCCCGAACCCAGGGTTCTGGCTGGAGTTAGAGCCCCGCCTGGCTTGGTGGTGGCCCCTTTGTCCTTACTGAAACTTTTGTGCGTTATTTTAGCGCACTGTCTGAGACCGAAGAAGGTCGCCAGTAAACGCATGCGACAGACTATGTGATTTGCCTGCGAGTCGATACAAGAGCGTTTATCAGGTCTTCGTTGACCTTGGGATTTTATACTTGATCGATGGACCACAATCTGTACCGGGACGATACATGCATTCCCGAAACGCGCACATCACAGATCTCCCGAAGCATTTCTGCGCTATCAGTTAAAGGCTATTCACGAATGCCGTTGATGATGGGTTGATGAACTAACGGAAACACTGTCTTATCGAGGATGCAGAGATGCGATGTCACGACGATTTTACTTTTTCATCTTCCTTATTTACTAGCCTTCCATGACATCTCCCCAACGCTTTCGCGTTGTAATCGACCACGGGCTCCATCCTTTATTTTATCTCCTATGCCACTCCATCCGTCAAAACTCTTGTTACAGTATTGATATTGGTCGTGCATCCCCCATTCCTCATCAAAAACCCTTAATAGACCTACGATACCTGTAAGTATCGCACGCCTCACCGACTACACTAACTCGCCCTCACCCTCACCTTCCCGAATCTCGTATGCGGCTCAGAACTATATAGACACTTTCACATCTGACGCTGTTCCTTCTCGTACTTGTAACATATCCACATCCCTAGCTTAGCGAAGCTGTTGTACTTCCATTTGTAAACCGTAGATTTACTATGCACGGATAATACCCGATTTCTGTGTAAATGTGCAGCTATATGTAGGAAGAGAAGAAGTCGGGAACGAGCGTGGGCACCTGCTACGAGGGTGACACCAATTGTGAACCGGCGGCCTCGGGCTCGTAGTTTACTATTTGGCTCATAACGTCGGGCTGCGCCGTTAAGCATGTTTTTAGTGAGGGCCTCGATCAAATTTTGTAGATACGCAACTTGAGAACTTACCAGACTGTCGATAACTGATTCAATTGCTCAGTAAAGGTGTTGTAAAAGTGCAGCATGTCTATGTTGCGGACCAGAAAATAGTCACATGATGTCAACCAGTGGCTAAATAGCCCCTATCTGCGACGCGCGCCAGCATTCGAATGTGCCCTTAGTGACAAAAAATCTTTTTAATCGCTTGGGTCTATATAGTTGCTACAACATTGCTGCAAACATTGTGACAACGTGTTATACGTAGAAACTAGTGCGTTGTGTAATTATAGGTGGTGTAAGTAGCTATTTGGAACGAGCTGTTGACCCTGCCGTGAAGCACAGGGTGGTGAGCAAAGCGAATCCCCCCGACGCGTAGCGGCGGGTCATAAAGCTCGTTTGGAATTAATTCTCACTATGAGTTGTTAGCCAGGCCTTATGTAAGCTAGTCATGCAAGTCCGACAAGCCGTAACCGTTACGCCAAAATGGCGCTATAAATACACTCTGGCATCTAGTTGCTCGGACTGTATACGGTGAGCCGCCACGCTTACACCTTACTCATGATGGGTTTGTGCCGTGTGGACGTGTTTTCGCGAAGGTAAACGACGACAACAAAAGAGTCGACATCTGACTCGGCTTGGACTCGGCATGGCTTTTCTTTCTGCACGCGCATCCACAATTGCCAAGCCTGGCCGGTGTGGGCAAGCTTTATACTTTAGGCTACGGGGTTCTTTGGAAAGGGAGGGTTTTGAAACAAAAAATCCATGAAAAACCCCTCAGGTAGGTTTCTCAATATATTTATTATCCCAGTTATACTCGATGTTTTGGACCGGAACTTCTGGACTACTCTAAAATAGAATCTAGCAGAAATATCCATTTCTAAATATTTTTCGAGTCTTGAGAAGCATTTTGGCCAACTTCAAGACTTGGGTTATATAGTATTTGTGTCGAGTGCGACCAATAATACTAACGTTCAGCATGTATATTATAGGATATGAGGCTGAACTAACAGCGACATGGGTATAGGAATCTAGAATACAGACGATAGGTAATTAAGTACAACGAATGACATACAATGAGTCATTAAGAATGATGTTCACCTCAGTTATCCGCGAGGCAAACGACTGAGGGGAACTCGCATTGAAGTCTTGTATATAATGTGCTACTGTAAACCAAGACTCGTATCTATGAAGTAAATAGGAACTAATATAAGTACATTGCGTGCTGCAAAGAAAGACCAGGAGGAGCTTGTAGGCCTCGTGTCTTTGGAATAAAATGTATTGTATACTACTGAAAAGGAATGGCGCAGTAATGCACCGTTAATGAACGAAAAGATAAAAATATATGCGTACGAAATATTAAGAAAGCGCCGCGTTACACTCATTGACTGTGGCGAGGCGCCATCGCGTTTGCTTCCCTGTTTCCAACAATGCGGACGGGTGCCGCATTTGAAGCTGGCCTTGGAAGCAAATTGGAACTGCTGGCGATCAGTACGACAGCACTTTCCGCCGTACTTTCTCATTAACATAATACTTACACATCTCTTATCAGCCCTCCCCAAGTTCCAACCACGCCGTTGTAGAGTTGTAGAGTGCATATTCGTTCTTTCAGTTTCAATTTATGTGCGTTATGAGTCCAATTATAACAAGATTTTTTATGTTTATCGTGATATAATTGCCATTTGAACGTACAAGACAGAAAAGGAAAAGAAAAGACAGACACATATATTTGGGTATTATGATCTACATAATAGTGGTATTGAATATCTTCCATGGTGTACGAGAGACGAACATGACAAAGAACTATTTTCACACATAATTACTATCGTGTATGAGGACACATAGAGTGAGTAGCCACAAGAACGAGTGAAATATCGTAATATTTCGAAAGACATCAGAAGGTAAGATCCAGATAATGAGAAAATTTTACCGCAGTCAAAGATGGATCCAGGATAGCAGATGCGTATAAGCTTGAAGTTGAGAAGGCATTCAAGTCGGGCTGGAACGAAAACCAAGTTGGAGATGAGGCGGATATTGTTCAGACGGTTGCCAAGTTGTTCAAACTTTCCAAAGACGTTAATGTGGCCCTGAATAATTCGTTCATAAGAATACTATAGTCTCCATCTCTATTTGAATGTACCTAAAACGGTATCAATCATCAGCATGTAATATAGTAATATGAAAGGATAGCAATTTTGGTCACATACATTCTGTAGGGCTATAGCATACCGCGATTTATGCTCGGATGGTACACAAAGTGGTGGTAACCTCTTCATTAACAGCGGAATAGAAGACAGCATTCTAGAAAGTCGCCCGTTGCCGTCCTAGTTTTGGATTAACATTGTGCATAAGCTTATCTTTCTCCGAAAGCGTTTGGGACCGACTAACCTCAAAAGGATGAATTGACACGAATACGTGACTAATCCATGCAGCAGCCGCAAAGGGGTCTGTATTACCGTTTTGGACATCTGGCATAAGTTCCTAGTGCGCCAAAAAGAGGATCAATACATATCTTAGTTATAATACTACTAAGTAGTTTGCGACCCGAATCTTACCGTATTCAACCTATCGCAGAAAGCTTGTACCTCTGCATCAACACCTTCAAACGGGCAGAATTGAACATTGCCGCCTTTCCTTTTTATAGTGACATTTACACGAGATACTCGTCTTGTGACACCTATGTTGCAATAGACGAGCCGAGACGAACCTCGTTCATTGGTTTGGCACGAGACACGTTGGCTCTTCATCAGCACCGAGTGAAGTTTGAGTATCTTCTGAGGAGTGAGTTGGAATGTTGAGTTTGGGTTAATAAGATCGAATACTAGTTTCAAAGTCTGTACAAAGTACAATAAACTATCAATAATCATGTCGATTATCAGTGGGGAAACAAAATTTACCGCATCGGTGTCTTTGAGAATCTCTATGGCGGTATCACGGTCGCGAACTTGTCCCTCCACAGGGTCACCTACTTCTATTAGACCCATCTGGTTATAGAATCCTACTTGAATTAATTTGGTTGTCGCCTGCAGTAATGGTAGAGAATGGTATCAGTAAATGTGTTACCAGGGCTAAATCAGTGACTGACGGATGGAGTGAACTGAAAGGAACCCTCAATGATGTTAGTTTCCAGGCAGTTCAGATTGAGATATCTTGTCATGACATCTGTAGTGGCAAGATCAGCCCATCTGTCTGCCAAATACTTGATATCCTTCTTCTGGAGAGCGCAGTAAGGAAGGGTGTCCCTTCCGGCTGTTGGCCGCCAGCGCTTACTTGCCATTGGATAGTTGTTAGGATTCATATATTGGGTGACTACAAGTTTATTAATAGGTGAGGTATAATTGAATGGATAATTGATATACCGAGCTCATTCGTCATCCTGTTTGTTCTTATTCTTAAGCTGTCTATCCAAATTGATAGATCTTCGTTCCGAATAATACTATGGAGCTATAGCTTATATTCAGCTTACAGATGACCTTGTAGTTAGCTTTCATACGCTTACCTCCGTGTATAGTTCCAGCGCAGTTGTGGGGCTATTTAGTGCGAGTCGCATATCCGCGACTCTCAGCAAGAGATAGGGGACTCGGTGAACAGAAAGGAGCTCTTCCCACAGTCTTCCAGAGGAGGCACATAAAACATCGTTACTGTTATCGACCACAAGGGATTGTCGTAAAATTTCCGATAATTCTGGTCCCAAAACATCAGACGGAAGGTTCTGCAGAATGATATTAAACATGAATGCGGCATAGATGTAGGTGTTTGAATCAAAAGCCACGTACCGTTACAGCGGGTTCCAGTAGTTCTGGGCGCTGCTGGTTAACGAAACGGAGAAGTTGTAGGTTGGACATGCCGAATGAAGAGAGGGTAATAATGTGAGAATAGGCTAATTGCTCTTGACAATCGGAACTGAATTGTGGGGATCTGCATTCTTTGCAAATGTCGAACACTTTATAGTAAGAGAGGATTTAGGGCAAGCATGCACCGGCGTCTGTAAGAAGCCCAGTGTGCTGAGTGTACAAGTCCTGTGGGTGACATTGGAGCCATCTGGAAAGAACCGTGCTAAGCTAATTGCCACGGTTTCTTACAACCCTGGTAATAATGTTCCACGAAAGGAAAGCAAGACTTCATCATGAGGCAGGTAGAGGCTCACCATGACCAGCTTATTGTGTTCTTGAGTCAAGAGGAGTCATGAGAAGGAATGAAAAGGAGGCTTTCAAGGCATCGTGGCATCCTCGAAGTAACCTGCGGATGTTAAGTACTAGTAGCCTTCTGCTCCGTATTGTACCAATGTGTATCAAATACGAAGAACGCGATTCCACGTTTGATAGTTTTCACGATAGAAGGTGAGTACTGAAGTCCAACATGACTCGAAAAAGATGTGCGTCATGTGGAGCATGTAGAACGAGGTTATGGAAAAAATTTATCAAGAACGTATCGATTGATTATTTACGATGGTCTTCAACATAACTTTGACTTGACTCCCAATTAACTCTCTCCCGAAAACCGCCCGTGGTTGCACCCAAAATGGAATGTACCGCAACTGCACCCGGCCCAACCGCTGGACTGTCCGTCGTTTAATTGGTCCATCCCAATCTCTGTCCTCAAACGCGTTGTTTCCTTTGCTCTAGCCCCAGGTACACCACGTTGACGTCTTCCTTCTTTGTTGGTGGAACGTTGCCTACTGTTTGGTTTGGGGCCAACAGGACGTCTAAATCCGGGACTACTATCCCTTTCCAGTAGTTTGAAGCTTTTTTGTGTATTTGACGTATTCCTACACAACCACTGGCTCTCTTGTCCTCAAACTTGGCCAAAGGAAGCGGGTTTTTGTCCTCTATTCGAATATCAAATTTATTTATGAAAAAGTCAACGAGAGATGAGAGCGAAGCATTTCTGGCGCACGTAAGTCGAAAGTTCCAGGAGATTGAAACGATTGTAACGGAAAGTGACATCAAAGTGTTCATGTTCTGTACGTCGGCGCTGGCGGCAGTTACAGCAGAGTGGGCAAATGTGGCTAGCACAAGAGGCAGAGCCTTAAAAATCATCACGTCGGTCACTCTTGGTGAATACAGAAACGCTTTTTCTAACTTCAAGTCCAGAATTTTGGAAAGTTAATGGCCTGCTAAATAGGAATGTTTCTCCAGAATTTGGGAGTAAACGGGTCGCCCGATCTACCCAGATCTGGGACAACATCCCGTTACTTTGACCCATTTACTGTGGCACTTCTCAGTTCTACTATACAATAGCCTCGATGCTCAATTTTTTTTACATATTATTAATGGGATAATCTATCTGTATACATGCGCAAAAATATGTGGAAATAGAGCAAGAACTGAAGGAGAAAAACAAAAATTTCAAACTCCTGATATTATTTGTAGTTGCCATGCCTCATTTCAGATTTGGATCATTTAATAAAGCCTTCGAATCCAAATACCTCTAAATTTAGTTTGTTTACAAGTCATCTTGTCTAAATCCTAGCCACAAACTCGCCACACGCTTTGCACACACTTGTTCCGAAGTTCTGGGCATGCCAGGAAAATATAAGCCCCAACAAGTAGGAACTCGCATCAGATACTCTATCCCCACTTTGGACTCTGCATCATATGGTTCACGACAGCACTTACCTCCCATGTTTTCTCAACGTGGACCGTCCTCAAATACAGTCCCTACAGCTGGTACGCCCTCTCTCTGATCTTCTTCATGATTATGAACCATGTAATTCATTCTATCTTATTCAGACTCTGCCGACTGATTTACCAACTCAAATCATCCGCCAAATTAACGACTCGCTTGAAATCGACCCTTCAGACGGGCGCTCATGTGCAGCTACAGGAAGGTTATGGGATTACATCTTGGAAAGTCACCGCATCCCTTATCTAATGTTAAGAGTCGCCGATATGAGAATGTCAATGGGTAGCAAAGTTACTGCACTTGCCTTGTACGACGAGGTCAGTCATTGCTCCTTGGAAGTATTGTTGCTGTTGACGTGAGGCTCGCAGCTGAAAGGAATACTGAATAATCCAGAATTCAGCCATTGGGTAGTGCAATCCAAATTATCTGTTCAGCAAGAGACACACAGCCTGTGTGAGTGCATCAGTTTTCATTTCATTGAATCGTGCTCAGAATTTCATAGTGTCGGAGTATAAAGACAGTTCATATTTCACCCCTAGCCAACGTTGGGTTCCAACAGCGCAACATCCATTTCCACGTTGCAGGCTTGAGAAGGAAGATCTTCAGCGGTTTCGTGAGCTCTGGGAATCGTTAAAATTCAAAAACAACAATGAAGCCCTCTTCTTAAACATGCACTGCCTCGAGACCAATTATATAGAAGGCACATTTGCTTTCGATACCTATGTCAGCTTTCCGTACTTCAAAATGCAACGGCTCCCTAATATGACTTTCAGACAAACGATAGATTAGTCGTAATCGGGTTTTATGATCAGGAACAAAGATTAAAGTACGATCTCACTGATCCTGAACGCGGCGCTGTGCGAAGCCTTCAAGATGCGCTATCCATTCTCCAGGATACACACCGGGTAAGCATCGATCAATCTTGTTATCGGAATGCATAATGACAACAACCAATTCGATTGACAGGCGTTAACTCATATATATATCTTTCGAGAGCCTGAACCTCCCGCACTTGATGTACAAATGTTGTGTCAGCTTCACGCAGAGCTTATGAAGACAAGTCGCGTCTTGTACGACGAAACACACCAGAAAGGTCGTCTATCTTATACTAACATAGGAATCACTCGTCAAACCTCTCGCGTTAATGTTACGGCATCGTCAATGTTTCATGGCGAGATTGTCAGAGTTCAGTTTTGCCCATTTGATGAGGTGGAAGCAGAGCTCGACTTGTTTTGTAGAAGATTCAACGTATGTCAGATGTAGCCCCATTCCCGCAGTTTTGAATACTGACACCGCCCCTAAGGAGATAATTCGTGACGACGACATGGACCCTTTCGCAGCTGCGGCATGGATAAGTTATACATTTGTTTATATACATCCGTTTGAGGTACCTCCGAGTGTTTTAATTCACAATCTTATCTGACGGTGTATCCGGTTATCTAGGATGGCAATGGACGTCTCTCTAGGATGCTTGCTTCGATTCCATTAATCAGGCAAGGTTTACCCCCTATCTGTATCAGAAAGAGCTCTCAAGTTGGGTATATTGCGAACCTCAACAAGGTAAGTCATCCACACTTCAACGTTCTACTATTTCAGTCTGACTCTCGGGAATGACTAGACAAGAGAAATGGCGCGCCATGGTGACTACAAAGGGCTTATGCGAACGTTGTTTACGATTAACGAGAACAGCTTGGCTCTGCTCTTATTTCCTGCCTTTTAACTAGGGTACTCTAGTATGAATAGCAGTAATGCTTTATGATTCAAGATGGTGGAAATGTTTCTACTAAGAATGCTCCGACCTGTATGCCCTGGTGTAACTTCGCACTAACTGCTATGTATGGCTATGTAACGTTTAGTATAAAATAAACGCATCTTTCATTTCTCCCTTCCGTTAATCGCAGAGGCAGAGTTTTGCTTCATTATGACACGGAAATTGCTCGACCTTTTTTCTACGGTGGCAGAAACGCATGTCAACTCCCAACCCGATTTCGGCAGTGTTTTAAAACTTCAGTGCGGTGGATAAACTAGTTTGCTCACTATCAACGTAATTTTTACACTGTCATACTACGTTTGCTTCAGCAGTACTGGTGTGCCGTCAGGGTTATCCTTCTCAGGAGCCGCTGCATCTTCTTCGTAACCTTCTACTTTGATGTCGTTTAGCCCAAGCTCTTCATTCTCCTCGAAGGTGCGGTCGTAGAGTTCGATGGTCATGTTCGGATCCGGGTCAGGAGCATAAAGGTTTTGCATGTAAGAGTTCGCCAGTGGGTCATCTAGGATGATAGTGAACTGTCTCTCAGCGTTTTTAACCTGGAATAGTTCTCAATACAAAAGCAACCGAAAGTGTGAAGAATAAGCAAACCTCTTTGAGACCTTTCAAGAAGGCCTTGAACGTATCCCTATCTGTTTGATTGGATGAGTCGCCTGCAAACGCCTTTTCTGCGAGTTCTTCGTATATCTGCTCCAGGATACCTTCAACTGTGGTGAAACGTCCACCTAAAGTTCCGTGGGTCAGTACGAGATCAATTTCAGGTATCGTCAAGCCCGCAGTTTCGCTCTTAAAAGAAGGTCAATAGCGTGGGTGAGATGCAAGAGAACTAGCACACGTACTTTGAGGATATCTCGACTCAAATCCTCTCGATCTTCACACTTAAGAATAATACGCTTTCCTTGTGGCGAGATTGCCGAGCCTGATTTAACTTCGTTGTCGCGATATCCGCAATAATCACAGTTGGTAGACATGATCAAAATGTCCTAGCCAAAGAATAAATCACAGATACGCATAAGGAGAAGAGAACTAACCTTGAAGTAAGGAATATTGACTTTCTTCATGTGCGTTTGAATTGCATGCCCACAGCTGGAACATAACCCATCGAACACGAAAACCTCGTCGTCTGTGATAGCCTCAGTTGTCACTTCCTCCTCCTTACTA
This sequence comes from Psilocybe subaeruginosa, assembly GCA_027604855.1. NCBI lineage: Eukaryota > Fungi > Basidiomycota > Agaricomycetes > Agaricales > Agrocybaceae > Psilocybe > Psilocybe subaeruginosa. Next base: position 90,151 of record JANCIO010000107.1, read on the forward strand.
GTCTCTGCTTCGTCTGCTGAGACCAATCCTAGGGCGATGTTCTGATCCAAAGTGCGATGATACGTGCGTAGATTCCACTTGGGATCAGACATTCCTCCGTGGAATTCAATAAAGCTATTTCCAGTCGGATCGTCGAGTTTTACGGTGAAAGGGGGCATGGGGAGATTGAGATAAGCGGCTTGCTCTTGGACCTCTTCGTCGTCTTCAGGGTCACCAAGTATGGGCTTCATCTTGTCAATGATGTTCTGAATCTTCTTGTAAGATTCCTCGTCCTGTATCCGCCTCAGCGGTTGGTCCGTACTCAAGTCGGCAATGACATCGCGGATGAGGCCCTCGACGGTGGTTAGTTGACCGCGATTCGTGGAGGGAAGAGTAAGATCGAGTTCTGGGATCGTGATTTCACATGACGGCGAGCGAACAATCTGCCTATTGAGATCTTTACGTTCCAAAATTTTTGCAGTATAGCGTGTTCCTTCCGCTGTAGATAACAGTGAGACATAAAAGAGTCAGGTGTAACTTGAATGGAACGTACGCCGAATTTCTCCCGCTGACTGAATCTCGTTATTTGACGCTCCACAGTACTCGCATCTAAACGACATCACAATAACTTCCCGGAAGAAAGGTATAGAAGTCAACATAAGCCTGGTGACTCCCTACTACCTTAGCGTTGAGTCACAAAAGAATCTGCGAAAGAAAAAAGAAGACGGACCTGTTCATGACATTTCATACACAGAGAATCTATCTCTTGAACGACCTTTTCCTCGTTATCAAACTTTCCTTCACTTCCTCCTTCTGTACCCTCAACGTCGTTTGGGATATCATCAGTTTGTGCAGCGATGTCTCCGATGGTAGGAAATAGTTCGTTTTGTTGTGACATGGTAGAACAAGTACTGAATTTGGCTGTTTGGAAGTTCCTCTTGGTATGGCAATGAAATCGATGTATATATTGGTGAAGGCTCAAATGTAAAGGAACAGGATAATAAGGCAGAAACAAAACGAGAGAAAATATGAAATCGATGCGTCGAGATGACTCATGAAAAACATCTTATCTTATCTTATCAGATAATTTATAATCATAATAGCCCCTGTCTCTGACATCAGTCTGACATACTAGATGAGGGAATGAAAAGAGTGCCAATCTCAAATCGAGTACATACAGTTCATTGCTCATGTTGGAATTTTTTTTTTTTACAAACTTACAAAAAATGCCAGAGGCTTTCATTTCGAGTTGTAATAATTGCATCGATGTCGAGTGTACCTATCGCTTTTTCTCAACGTTTTCACACGATCTCTTGCCAATGGCTTTGTTTTCCTTCGTAGCAGTTAATTCTGCGGGCCAAACCTCGATAATCTGATATAAGGTGCTCCGAGTCTCTCGTTTCGTTACATTGCCCACGGCCTTGACCATCTACGTTACACAAGCACGAAGTCAACATGAAGTGCTCACATTTTGTACTAATATCCAGTCGCTAAAGCAACATAAGTGCAGCTAGACATAGCCCATGTGTATAAAATTATAGGCTTCAGTTAGATATGTATGAAGAAAATAATAAAAATTGCTTCAGGTTAAATTCTCCACCCAGTGTACCAATCATCATCGAGCACGTTTACATGTCATGCCACCTTTTCCGTTTCTCTGATCTTCTGTGAGATCGTGAGGAGTTCGGACGCGGATAGTGTTCAAAGGAAGCTATTCAGAAATTGAGGAGACATGGTAATTGTGAAAGGTGTACCGAGAGTTCACAGGATGATGGACCTTATCTCCCAAGTGATGACAGACGTCCTGGACAGAATGATATCGGCCTTGGCTTTCACGCCCTGCGATTCGACGATAGTCAATGTCTAATATCCACTTTCCAATATTTTTGGTTCCAGGAATAGTTTCAACCGCTTGAACTAGAGGCACGGCGGAGTAAATAGCTCCTTGAGTCGCCGATTGAAGAGTGTTGGAAGTATGCTTCAATGCAAGCTCCGGCGTCAACGTTCCGAGAGATTCCCCTCGAATATGCGCTGAATCTAACGACAGAGATCCTAGCCTAAAAACTCCTGTAGCAGCGATGATGGAACGAGCAGATCCGTGAGGACAGACAACGAGGCTGAAGTATCCATCTCCAGACGAGACTGGAATGCGGATGAAGTCGGTTTCCAGAATTGTCAGACCTATCATGTCTCGTTCATGCACTGCTCCAAATATCTATCAATCTTGTTCCGTCTATCCACGGAAACATCTTCATCCCAGTCTCCTTGGGTCTCGGGAGTAACATCAACATCTTTCTCATAATTTCCTCCCAATACACCACCTGTTTTCCACCCAACATACCCGTACGCCACCCTCGTCTTTGCAATATGATCCTGCTGTCAATAGGCACGGGTACTTGTCCAAGATTAGTGAGCGGAACAATTGTAGACACGCCTTGATAATACACCCAAGAGTGTGTATGACGAACGATCGAATATTGACTGCCTGGGAGGTGGTTTCCTTCATAACTATTTCGAATAGGAAACGCGTTCCTGGCCGATGTTTCGAATGAGCGTGCTAGTTGTGCACCTTTATCTTTTGTTCGAACGCATCCCGAGAGGCATAAAGTCGAAGGGTAGTCATCCCGTTCAATTTAATCCAGGAGCCTGACAATGTTTCACTTGTCTAGATTCATATGATTGTCGGCAACTGACGGCATCTACCAAAAAGGCGTTATAATTCCAGGATCTACAAAGGGTCTCCTGGATCTTCACAGTTCAGCAGCATAAGCAAATTTTCAAATTCGACCATTCTGAACATCCAGTTCGAAAATACTGCTGAGCGCAGACGTATTAAAAATGCGGCTACTAATTCAAATAAGGTGGTAATATTTCCCGTACACAATGCCATAACTGTCATCTGACGGCCAAGTACCTGTCAAAAACATGATTAGCAATGATAAATTGTCGTCCAGAAACAAACTGGCGTACTAGTGCTTTTCGCTAAATACACCGGCCTAGGACCACTCTTTGTCAGGTGCACCAAGGTTCCGAAGCACATCGTCCATTGGTTACACTCTATTCCAACTCTGAACAAGGGCTCCCAACTCGAGAGTATACGTTGCGCCTGCTGGCTCAAACCATCCAAATCCTTACGCTCGGAGAATCGATGGGCCAAAAAGGAAAGAGGTGTATGGATCCCAGATATCTACATACCTTGTCGATTAGATTGAATGCCAAAGACGGAGAAGAAAATCGCACCGCAAGATCTTTAGGATCTTCAACCACAAAAGCCTCGATCTGATCCAATAGAGCAGACAAATGGTTATTCCACTCAAGGTCTAATAGACTGCGTTGCAGATTTGGTCTTTCGTAATATTCGGGGAGAATATCGAGAAGAAGGGCTCCAAGCCTTTTAAGTTGTGCACATGCATCGTATTCCTTCCAATCTTCGAAGCCATATAGATGTTGTTCTGCAATTGTTGTGTTAGGGAAACTGAGGCTGAGTTTCTCGAACTGGCTGTCTCCGACATGCATGGGAAAGGCATCTTCACACGTGGGTATTGGCTGTGGTCCGCAACGAGACGATGCAAGGTTGATCAAAATGTTTTTGGTTTCCTCCGTTATTCCCCGGACAGACAAATACAACTCGCGAAGGAGCGGAATCAAATGCGGTCTGGTCGAATCAAATGTTAGAGCGTGGAAATCTTGAAGGGGGGGTTCTGGGATCGATAGGAATTTAAGAAGGGGCGTTCGTTCCAAGAGAGTCGTGAAGGACACGTATGGAAAGTACTCCGACATGAATACCAGAGACTCGAGCTTGCAAGAAGAATGCGACCGTACAATCATCAGTTGAACAGATTTAACAATCTCATCAGTAGTTTCACCGATCGTGAGCACTTTAAGTGCGGGGAGAGTGACATTGTCGAGAAACCATTTGCATTGAAAGACAGCGACCCCTAGGTTATCAGTAATCCTCAGAGACGCGAGAAGAGGGAGTGTGATTGATGGCAACCGATTGGTAGGCGTAACTCCGTGCAAAATGAGAGTGGTGAGTGACATTTTGGACAATGTGAGTACCTCGGATAGCCGATTTCCGCACTGGTGGTACGAGATCAGCTGGCCTGGGGGCAGAATAAAATGACCTGCTCGATTCTCTAAATAGACATCATTGAGCGCCGGCGCATTTTGGAATAAATCGTGACTGGACGCGAACTGAAACTCCCGGTCCCAACGAAATACTAGAGTAAGTCTCCGAAGAGACATAAGGTACCCTTTCGCAGGTTGAAGAAGAGGAATTATGGCATGACAAGCTTCAAGACGAAGCATGCCCCACCTTTCGGAATGTTGTAGGAGTATATCAATGACAGGATGGGGGAGATCTGTCAAGCTACGTGCATTAATGTGAATGTCGATAGGCACGTTTTTTGAGCGTTTGAGTACTTCGTTTAGATAATCCAGATAGGCTCCAGTCCTCGTGCGCATTTGTTGTAAATCGAACGTCGGTAACTGTTTCCATAGCTCTGGTGTAGAGAGAGAAATCTCTCTCCATGAGCGGCAAACCTGAGTTAAAGCCCATGGAAGTTGGAAAAGCGACATCCACATGGAAAGGTGCTCATCGAAGCAGGGACTTCTACTCTGTATAAAGATCTCTTGTACAAGCTCTATTGGAAGGCGTCGCATGAAAGTCGATAAAGATGGATCGCATGATTTTGCGAGAGAAAGATTTGATTCTGATAGTGCGGGACGTGACTGGATATGAGATTCGTCATTCTGAAGGATACATCAAGATGGTGAGTGCCTCTGTGATAGTAAGAAATGCTCCAACCTTGTTTATAGGGCCACTTCTTTGTGAAGCAGCCCCAAATATGAGTTCGTCCATAGATATTTTGCTTGTTTTAATTGATGTATCAGGAATAAGAAGTATGTTGTGGTAATGAAGAAGAGAGCGAGTACGGAAGTCTAGCGAACATAACCGCAGTGTGCAATCGGCCGACGGCACCGCATTTAAATTTGCCGACTGTTCAGATTCCCAGCCTAAGTTCGACAGTAGAAAGATATGGTTCAAATTTTTTTCTAAACTTATAAAAAGAACTGAAAACTGGACTTAAGAGGAAAACACTCCAGGATCTGAACTCGGTCTCCAAGATTTATGAAAATAAATGAAAGTTCACTTTTTCCCGCAAGAAGTTTAGTTTTGTGTAGTATATTGAAAGGGCGTGATCCTATCATGCCCGTGCATACTTGACGCCTCGACGCGTCGTTAATTTAACACAGTTCAAGCTATTTCAAGGTTTTGTTAATATGCTGAAAGCCTGTGGGGGTCTCTGTAAAATGTAATAAGATCTCCACAACAAGCAAGAAATCCAGACCAACAAGAGAGCAGCTATCAGAAATGTCATCACTAAGACGACCGATAGGAGAGGATAACGCCAGCATGGTGGTATAAATTAAAGCAGATGTAACTTGCTTAAGTCAAGGCTCACACTTTAGCCAATGGATCGGAGTCCAACAGACAGCGTCATTACGGCGTGACATTCGTATGTAATGAACCACATGCATAGGACGTGATACACAGAGCACAGAGGCTACCACTGGGCGTGAATGCGCTGGTGGCACACAGATGAGAACTATACTTGCACTTTGGCGCCTCCGGTACCATATTACGTGGATTAGACCCAATCTGAACTTACCGACGACATCTGAACTTCGACAGAAAAATGTGCATTATCACAACTAAATTTGATATCAAGATTTTGGTATAGGTTTTGGTTCACATTCCGAGTTCAGATTATAATCTGAACCACATCTTCTCAGCGTCGAAGCTTTCCAGATTCCGACCAGCCAATTGGCAATTAAGTGGCCCTCTTACGTGTCCTGGTTACCGCGGTGCACTCTGTAAATGTAATCATTCTTTCCATCGTCGCCCTCGTTTCCGTCGATGCCAGCAACTCAAGCCTGTTCTGCCGCAACGCGTTCTTCAAGCGAAACAATCACAGCAACCAACTCATGTGCAACACAACCCACGAATGCCATCAACGCGGGGCGAGGCCTGTCCACAAGTGTGGCGCCTATGAGGACAGTCGTGCTTGATGTACTGATGCATGCAGGTGCAAGTGCATCTGAAGAGATGGTCGACGGGCGGCCCAGTTTAAAGGATGAGTTTACAATGTGATACTGTAGTTCTAGTAGTTTGCTATGAAGTCGGATGCTTGAGTATGAAGTTGAAAATTTTCTTTGGATTGAATGTATTTCTTCCACTGTCTTGCGTAGAGTTTAAGCCACGCAAAATTTTTGCATATACTGATTTATATAGTCATTTAAAGTCATTAGTGCATGCAAGTGCCGAAGAGATGTGATCATGTCGTCATTTTATCCACATGACCCTGATGCAGAACTTCACTGCACCGTGAAAAGATTGATTCAAAGCTTCCAAGTTGTCCTAAACGCCCTTGCTTTCCAAAATTCTTTTCTCGGTGCAAAGGAATTTGCCTTTTTTAGCTTTCAGAGTTAGTATGAGTCCCAGTCGAGGATATCGAAGGGACGGTTCAGGCCGTAATGTGCAGGGAGGCGGAGGATATGGATACGTGTAGATTCGTGAGGACAGGCAACGAGTCTGAAGTATCCATCTCCAGAAGACACGGGAATGCGGATGAAGTCGGTTTCCAGAATTGTCTGGTTCGTATGATTATCGGCAACTGGCGGTATCTGCCGAACAAGGCTCTTTAGTTCCAGGATCTACAAAGGCTCTCCTGGATTTTCAGATTTCAGCAGCCTAAGCAATTTTTCAAATTCGACAATTCTGAACATCCAGTTCGAAAATACTGCTGAGCGCAGGCGTATTAAAAATGCGGCTACTAATTCACATAATGAGCCAATATTTCCCATATATAACGCCATAACTGTCATCTGACGGCTCAGTACCTGTCAAAAACATGATTAGCCGTGATAAATTGTCGTCCAGAAACAAACTGGCGTACTAGTGCTTGTCGATAAATACACCGGCCTAGGACCACTCTTTGTCAGGTGCACCAAGGTTCCGAAGCACATCGTCCATTGGTTACACTCTATTCCAACTCTGAACAAGGGTTCCCAACTCGAGAGAATGCGTTGCGCCTGCTGGCTCAAACTATCGAAATCCTTATTTTCGGAGGATCGATGGGCCATAAAGTAAAGAGGTGTATGGATCCCAGATATCTACATACCTTGCCGATTAGATTGAATACCAAAGAAGGAGAAGAAAATCGCACCGCAAGATCTTTAGGATCTTCAACCACAAAAGCCTCGATCTGGTCCAACAGAGCAGACACACGATTTTTCCGCTCAACGTCTAATAGACTACGTCGCGGATTTGGTCTTTTGTAAACCTCGGGAACGATCTTGAGAAGAAGGGTTTCGAATTTTTTAAGTTGTGCGCATGCATCGGATTCCTTCCAACCTTCGAAGCAGTATAGATGTTGTTCTGCAATTGCTGTGTTACGGAAGCTAAGGCTGAGTTTCTCGAACTGACTGTCTCCAATATGTATGGGTAAGGCATCTTCGCACGTGGGTATTGGCTGTGGTCTGCAACGAGATGATGCAAGGTTGATCAAAATGTTTTTGGTTTCCTCCGTTATTCCCTGGACAAACAAATACAACTCGCGAAGGTGCGGAATCAAATGCGGTCTGCTCGAATCAAATGTTAGAGCGTGGAAATCTTGAAGGGGGGGTTCTGGGATCGATAGGAATTTAAGAAGGGGCGTTTGCCCCAAGAGAGTCGTGAAGGACACAGGTAGATTGGACTTCCCCAGGAATACCAGAGCCTCGAGCTTGCAAGGAGAATGCGACCGAGCGATCATCAGTTGAATAGATTTAACAATCTGATCAGTAGTTTCACCGATCGTGAGTGCTGTAAGTGCGGGGAGAGTGGCATTGTCGAGAAACCATTTGCATTTAGAGACAGCAACCCCTGGGTTTTGAGTAATCTCCAGAGACGTGAGAAAAGGGAGTGTGATTGATGGCAACCGATTGGTAGGCGTAACTGCGTGCAAAATGAGAGTTGTGAGTGACATTTTGGACAATGTGAGCACCTCGGATAGCCGATTTCCGCTCTGGGTGTACGAAATTAGCTGGCCTGGGGGCAGAATAAAATTACCGATTTGATTCACTAAATAGACATCATTGAGTGTCGGTGCATTTTGGAATAAATCGTGGCTGGGAGCAGACTGAAACTCCTGGTCCCAACAAAATACTAGAGTAAGTCTCTGAAGAGACATAAGACGCCCTTTCGCAGGTTGAAGAAGAGGAATTATGGCATGACAAGCTTCAAGGCGAAGCATGCCCCACCTTTCGGAATGTTGTAGGAGTATATCAATGACAGGATGGGGGAGATCTGTCGAGCTATGTGCATTAATGTGGATGTCGATAGGCACGTTTTTTGAGCGTTTGAGGACTTCATTTAGATAATCCAGATAGGTGCCAGTCCTCGTACGCATTTCTTGTAACTCCAAGGTCGGTAACTGTTTCCATAGCTCTGGTGTAGATAGAGAAATCTGTCTCCATGAGTGGCAAACCTGAGTTAAAGCCCAGGGAAGTTGGCAACGCGACATCCACATGGAAAGGTGCTCATCGAAGCAGGGACTCCTGCTCTGTATAAAGATCCCTTGAATAAGCTCTATTGGAAGATGTCGCATGAAAGTCGATAAAGATGGATCGCATGATTTTGCGAGAGAAAGATTTGATTCTGATAGTGCGGGACATGACTGGATATGAGATTCGGTGAGTGCCTCTGTGATAGCAAGAAATGCTCCAACCTTGTTTATGGGGCCACTGTTCTGAAAAGCATCCCCAAATATGAGTTCAGCCATGGATATCTTGCCTGTTTTCATTTATGTATCAACAATAAGAAGTGTATTGTGGGAGTGAAGAAGAGAACGAGTACAGAAGTCTACCAAAAATAACCGGAGTGTGCAATTGGCCGACGGCACCGCATTTAAATTTGTTTAGATTCCCAAAAGTTCCACAGTAGAATAAGGTTGGCGGGAACTCTTCGGCAGGATTTCTAATTTGCCTTCGAGCCTTCGTGCTTCGCATAACTCCTATGCCTTCTTCGGGACTTCGGGCCTTCAATTGACGGTTAGAGGCTCCCAACCTGAAAGTGTCAAGCCTGTGTTATTGGTGTAATATAAATCTTTTGATGAACGTTGCCTTGCTCTTCCTCGCTGAAAGTCAGACAACACATTTATAACCGAGCTGCAAACAGATTTCTGTCCAGAAAACAATGACTATATGAATTAATGCTAAGGGTTTCTGTTATCGGATACAAAGCTGCGAGTCTTTAATGTCCTGCATGCTTGGAGTGAACGAAACCAATCCTACCTTCTAAATGTATGTTCTAATACGTGTTCCACCAGATGGACATTTCCAAAGGCCTAGCCCTACAACTCATGACTTTGCACATTGAATTCAGACAAAATCGTGTGACCTTAACTTGTCTTGGATTTAAACTCTGAAACAGCACATCAGCGACACCGGGTCCAGTAATGATATTGCTTGGATAATGTTTAAGATATTGCCCTTGCCTTCTAGAAAGTTATGTTTGCATCAATCAGACCATGTGCATGAGAAATAGAGTATTTACTGTCAGACAGCTCATCTGTGTGAAATAGGCTGAGAGAACATATTTCAGCCTCTAAAACAGATCCAGATTTTCTTTTAGAAGATATGTTTTGACGAAATAGAAAGGTGAGAGTAAGCAAACAAAAAAGTTGGGTGCTGTGCGGTTCTGGTCCATGCTAGGCTAAGCATGGTCTCGAAGAGTAAAGACGGTCATCAGTGGTCACCGGCGCGAAGTCTAGGCTCTTTGTTTTATGATCGCTGATTGGCTGATGATGGCAGATTGATGGGAGGCCTTGTCTCCTCATTCGGTTTCCCTCAATAAACTTCGTTTTGTTCCAATTATAATTTATATTCATTGATAATAGGACTATATAAGTGTATAAACAACATTTTATGGCAAGGGGAGGAAGGGAAGGGTGTCAAACCAAACATGTGATCAAAGCGAAGACAGGGACAGTTAGACAAATACAAATTGATGAAACCAATGTTTTCCTTAGCCTTGAACGTGACGAGTTCAGGCGCAGGAGGATGTAGCAATTATTGAAAGTCTCGCGTCGGTTAACCACCAGACATGAGACCCCAAATATGATTGATTTTTGAGTTTTTTACACAAACTGAGGTAACGGCTATGAAGACCTAAAAAAGAAAAAGAAAGATGAAGCCGCGATAACCACAGGCTTGAGGGGGTGATGTTGAGGAGCAGTGTGTGTAAAGGTACAATTCGTGCCAATATGTTAAGATCCGTGTAATGCAGGATCACGTTCATGAGCAGTGCGACCAAATAATAAAGCTTACATCAAAACTGGGTTCTTCCTGATATATATCTTGAAAGCTTCAGATGCCCAACGGCCAATGGCCTGAATTAGATGGGGAGGTACTCTGCTTTCGGCCAAAGAAGTTGCTCCACCAGACCGCATAGACTGTCCTGCAATGTCAGAGTCAAAGAACTCCCGAAGACGAGAAATGAAAAAAGAATGTGATGGCATGGAACCGTCAGAACGAAGCCAAAGAGCGGAAGAAAATGGATGAAGACTATCACGAGAAAGAAGATAAGACTTGAAATGGTGGTGGGGATCGATGTTGCGGATGTGTTTTTGAATGATGATCGTATTTCCTTCAAAGAATCTATTGGCTTTGTGACCGGGCAGGAAAAACCGATAATCACTGGGCGATAATTTTACTGAACTTTGTTTGCAAATTTTCATCAGATTGAAAAGTGTAGGGTCATCTGGCACTGCAAGCTCCCCCAGTCGCATTAATGCAAAAAAGCCCGTGAGAAGCATTGATAGGAAAAGTAGGTTGTTGTGAGAAGGGGATTGTGAATAAGCATTGACTACTATGTTCAAGTCATCCATGGTGAGTGCTCGCTTTCTGTTTGTTGGAACACCACGCAAGCGTTTACACCCATCCAAGGTACGCTTTACCAACATGGATTTACGAGATGTGTGGACGTCAGGGAAATATGGTTCAAGTTGTTGACAAATTCCAGAAAGGTATGTGCCCACGGAATCGGGTTTGATGTGATAAGATTGATAAACAGTGAAGAAACTCAACATTTCGGGAGTTGGGTCGACAGGAAGGTTGTGCATTCAGACAAAATTTAAATAGGAATTGAGGGCTGAGCCATACGTTTTCCAGGTTGAAGTATCGATTGATTGTCCCAATGCTTGCACACGTTCATGAATGAGTCGTTCATAGGTCCAGGGTTCGCGCTTAGGTTGCCTGGACTGAACGCCAGATATAATCATAATCTCCTACCCCCTAGCGGTTTCAGCATTTTGGGGGGTGAAAAATCATGAATACGTAACGATGGGACTTCATCTATTGCCACATGATAAAGACCGCGAGATAGAGCATCGGCCACAACATTCTTCTTTCCTGGGATATGAACAACTCGCAGGTCCACCTGTGAAGGGATGACGCTTCCAGTGGCATTTCTAAGAATATGATTAACGGCTGCCTTCAAGATTTTGTTGTATTCTGGCAAAGCTGCCATTGAATTAAAGATTTGCACCGTGTTGAAACTGTCGGTGTACAATACCACCCTGATTGCTCCAGGAACAATTACATCTGACTTCAGAAGCACGCATAATACACACAGCGCTTCATAGTAAAATATAATTTTCCCCAGGAGTTTATCTGGGATCTGGCATGCGTATCTCACGTCATATTCAGGGAACCAGAATCCCATTCCCGTCAGAGATGCGTCACATATTGCATGCACATCAGCATCTCCCAGCTCCCAGTCGGATGATTCCAGGACACGGACTCCAAATAAGCCTTCCATGTGGTCAATTGCCCAAGTGAGGTCGGCTCTGATAAGGTTGTTGACGTATAGTTTTGTATAAGGCTTGTCAGGATTTGCATGCGTCATTTTTGCGTAAATGTGACACAAAGCTGGGTGGAGCAGTGGGAAGACGTTCAAAGCCCAATTGAACCAACCTGCTAGCTGTTGGAATTCACGAAGATTGAGTTTCACTGCACACTTTGACTTCTTTGGATCTCGAGCGACTGATTTCAAGTAATTGCATAATTCGTGTTTTGAAGGAGGGGGTAGTGTAAATGTCATACGGTTTGCATCGACTTCAAAACCAATGATGTCGATTATCGTTCTGGAGATTTGCTTTTTCTCCTTGTGAGGTAAGCCTATTTCATCCCAAAGTTGCAGCAACTTTACTTGATTTCGTGGCATGTACTTGTTGTATGGAGCGTAAAACATCATTTTTGATGCTCTTTCCGGCCCAAATGAGTCATTGCAATAAGTTGCAATCCAGTCAATGTCTCGTTTGTACTTCACTCCCCAAGCTACCAGGCTGTTAACTGCGATGAAATCAGATCCTGATCCTTTTCCACCAAAACATGTTTGCCTGTCCACGTGACGCATGCCGTCGATTGTGTTGATCTGCTTCACCTGCCAGACTTTGTGAACAGGTAAATTCTGATACACCTCTGAAACATCTGACTTCCATAGCACAATATCTTTGTTTGGATATTTTCTCTTGATATCAAGCAACATTTCCCCCAGATGCATAATATTGTCCAGAGGATATCCAGCGATGTCCTTCCGTGGAATCATGGAGTTGAGGGAAAAAGGACCTGCACTGTGATCGGCATCAGCAAAAGTGCTCGGGCACAAGATTGTAATACCACGTCAATGTAAGGTCAGAAATGCACCAAATGAATGTAACGTGATATATTGAGAAACCGAGACATGCCAATATGAAAAAGTCGGGTAAGAACTTCTCCTGGGCCAAATGTAATGAATCAGTAAAACGTCAAGTAAGATTGCACCTTCACAAAAGGTCTTTAATTATGTACAGATATATAAAGGCATTCAAGTTTTTATCTGCTATAGATGCTTGCCTCAGATACACTGACACCAATGCAGGAACACTCATTAAATCAAGCAGTGGTAGGCAAAAATCATGCAATTGTAGTACTAAAAATACAGGTGGTGATACAATATAACAAATAGAGAGCGAGACAAAGAATACAAAGCTGAGAACATGTGCAAATGATATACTGAGAGCAATTTTGAATGCGAGTGCAAGCGGAACCTGAAGACTGAGAAGAGAAAGCAAAGGGAGATTCAAAACACGAGTGTATGTGCAAATAGAATCTACTTAATGTTGCATTAGATTGGTTCAAAAAGAATAAAATATATGCGCACTTTTTTATTCAAGGCTGACGGCGAGGCTGTGGCTTACTTTTGGAGAAAGTTGGCCTTGATAAATCATCCACAGGATGGGGGTCAAACGTTACACGGTGGCTGTTTTGCACCCCCTGGATTGGAATAAAATCAAGGGGTCTCCAATGAGAAAGGCCCAGCTGCTCCTCGTGAAAAGGGGAGTGATGCCCTGGACTGCGAATGGGCAGAGGGCAAGAAGGAGGACCATGGAAGTAAGAAGAAGGGGATTGGGACTCAGCTTGAGTCTCAAGGAAGCCCATAGGTCGGTTTCCCAGCCTCGGTGGGGATTCAGACCAATCATGCAGAGCCATGTCCCTAATACTGTGGTGCTGAGATACTGCATTACTGGGTTGCCTTGGTGGGGACACGGACCAATCATGCGGAGCCGTGTCTCTGATGCTGTGGTGCTGAGATACGGCGTTGTTGATTTGTCTTGGTGGGGGGGACTCGGACCAATCACGCGGAGTAGTGTCCCTGATGTTCTGGTACTGGGATACCGAGTTAGGCGGCTCTTGGTTGAGGGAGTCAGACCTTGGTCTTTCACGAGGATCAGCAGGAGGAGACCTCAGTCGCTCATGAGGGTCAGCGGAAGGTGTGTTTTCCTGGGCCTCTGGGTTGAGTATTCTCTGTTAGAAATAGACAATAATGCACAAATCAGTAGCTATACTGATGAGTAACAATAGAGTCAAATCTCAAATGCGCA